>MJUU01010886.1:33248-54882 GCA_002080025.1 Modiolus philippinarum
TCCTTTAAGTGGTTTAAGAGGAGTTGCGCTTACGAGGTAACCCATAAATAGGGTATCAACGAAAAGTCAAAGTCGGATTATCTCCCCTTCCTGGTTTCGGACAATAATTATATTCCTTCATGCACATCTCCTAATAGTGTTCTTACTTTGTGTGAAGTTTTATCAAATTCCTTCTAGTGGTTTAAGAGGAGTTGCGCTTACGAGGTAACCCATAAATGGGGAATCAACAAATAGTCTAAGTCCAATTATCTCCCCTTCCTGGTTTTGAACAATAATTATATTTCTTCATGCACATCTCCATATAGTGTCCTTCCTTTGTGTAAAGTTTCATCAAAATCCTTCAAGTGGTTTAAGAGGAGTTGCGCTTACGAGAAGTGTGGACAGACGGACAGACGGACAGACGGACGGACAGACAGACAGGGTGATTCCTATATACCCCCCCAAACTTTGTTTGCGGGGGGTATAATGAGAGAAAATAAAGTTTTTGGTGTGAACAACTCCTTTACGTATGAATAAGCAATGAAAATGATGGACGGAAAAATCATATTTATCTTTATATTTAGAATACTTACAGAAATTCTGTTATTTCATGTGTAGAGTTTATTTTGTCAATTTAATCCGCTCTTATTTTCTCTGTTTCATTATTTTGATTGACTGATTAATAATATTTAAACGTCCAGTTAGCAATATTTCAGCTATATCAGAATGGAAAAAAGTTAGTGAAGTAAAAAGTAATTAGCAAAACATGAAAGATAGTAAGAAGGAAGGGACAACAAGTCTTCACTGTCCCTAGAAAATTCGAGAATGGACAGGGGCAGGAATCTTAGCCTGAACCACGACATTTAGCGAGTCAGCTCTTCTACCAGACATGTAGGAGGGGTCTTAATACTGTATGGAGAGTGGTGTTCCTCAAAAGAGTTTGTGTACAATGATTCGTGGTCAGGCTTTCCATTTTCTGACGTAATTACCCAACTGCAATCGTGTATTGGAAGAAATGGGTAGGGGCAGGAGATTTAGCCTTCGGTACGAATCATTGTGATTACTCTTATACGAGAAATATAGAAGGGACTTCATACTTCACAAGAGGTGTCGTTGCTCCACACAGTTCGTCTACAATGGTTCTATTGGAGAAAAATGGGTAGGGGCAGGAAACTATGACCAGACTACCCCGAATAGGCATTCCCCTATCCACCACTTAGGACACACCCGGTAGCATTGTTTTAAGAGAGACTTACATCAATTTTCCTCTTTCAAGAACGTTATCAATCTATCAAAAGCATCTTGTTAACACCTGTTGCCCAATTTAGGAAAAAGCTATGATTTATTTCAAGGTTTATGAAAAAAACGTATTTTTGCAATGTGAATCCGTAGTGCGTATTTTTATTTGAAAATCCATAGTAAATACGGAAAATCAGTAGTGGTAAACACCTCTGCAAGACCTTGAGCATGCGAAGTTGATGAAATTGACTTTTATAATATGATCGAGTTAATACACTTTTAGATTGTTATATTACTGAAAATGACTCTCTCTATGATTTTATACATCTGTGTGTCCCAACGATCCAGCATATTTTGCCCTAAAACTTTACAGTTATATAGAAGGTAATATGTCACAGTATGCGCGAAATTACGATAAATAAAAATTCCCTTTCATTTTCTGCGTAAAACGAGCCGTCTCCTTCGCGACAATATAGCATGAAATAAAAATGTAGATCCAATGTAAATACAACTGCAATCGGTTTCAAGAAAAAAAAGTTTCTACCCAAGTTTCTGCTGTTTGTATGTATGTCAGTATGTGAATAATAAGTCTAAGGTATGTGTCTCATACCGATTCAATGCATAAGGTTTTTGCGGAGTTGGTCGTGTACACAGCAGGTGGTATCAACAGGGAATTATACTCCGAGGTCGTCTTTTTTCCAGGTAAGGTCAAGTGATTTATACAGGTAGAAGCGGTCGGATGGGTCTGACACCTGTCTTCTCAATAAACACTAATACACAATATGGTCAGTACAAGCCTACATAACTATGAATACTTCTTGTACATGAATCCTAATTTCTACAAAATGTTTTCTGTTTATTTAATTGTGAACACAGGAACTTCTTAAAAGTTCTGGATATATTATCAATTTAATGATATATTAAGAAAAAATAGCTGCAAATTTTCAATTCTTTATTGAATAAATTACAAATCATTGAATTTAGTGAAAGAAATTATATTTATTTGGCCTACTTGTTGATTTTACACAGGCTTATCGAGTTTTGGTATTTTGTGGTCTTTAGGTATCACGTGACTTTTTAAGTTGACAAGATGACAATATGGCGGTTGATGCACCGAGATTTGCTCACAATAAATTCAGTCTTGTACAGTTATCCAAGACAATTGAACAGTAATACATATATTTATGTGCTAACTAAGATATGAGGAATAAAATATTGAATTTTTATTTTTTTGCAGATTTTCCCTTTAAACCTAAGTTCTGTGATGGCGACCATGTTTTTTGTACAATAGGAACGGAATGAACACCCTTTGTAAAGGACCTTTCATACATCATTCCTGTAAAGTTTGGTTGATTTTAATTTCAAACATGATTTTTAAAGTGATTTTATTTCTAGCATGATTTTAATAGTGAACTAGAAAAACTATAAACATAGCTCACTTATATATACCCCCATCCCCATTTGACTCCAGAAATACAAAGAGAATCTGTGTCAATGGACAATATGCCCCGCTACTGATCATAAATAATGACCATTAGTGACATTTATTTTATCATCTATACATCTAGAGGCTAACATGAAATTTTACTTAGCAATCATCAAATATGTATGGTTGCTAGGTAAAATTTCCAAAACTAAATGGTCTTAGAGAGTTTCATGAAATTTTCCAAAGTTGGAATCAAGAATACTTGCAATCCATATTTGGAAAATGACTACTTTAAATGAAGAATTGATATACCATTGCTGCTAGGTAGAATTTCAACTAGAGGCTCAGAGACTGAGCCTGTATCGCTCACCTGACAAAATGCTTCTATGCCATGCATGACCAAAAAAGATGTATTTTACCAATGAGGTCTAATGTTAAGCTATGTTTTGAATTGGCACCTGTGTTTTTAGTCTGATCCTATTGAAATGAGTAATCTTTGCAAAGGACCTTCAATACACCATTCCAATACAGTTTAGTTAAATTTGCTTAAATAGTTTCAGAAGATAATGAAAAGTATAGTTTTCACATACTGTCCTACGATGCACTGGAGGCCATGTTTTTTGTTGGATCAAAATGAAATGAGCAAATTTTGTAAAGTACCATCCATACACCATTCTGCCTGTAAATTTGGACCTCTGGTACATCATTCCTGTAAAGTTAGGTTGAATTTGCTTCAGTCCTTTCATAGGAGAACATGAAAATGTGATTTTCCAATAAGGTCCGATGTTAAACCATGTTCCGTGCTGGTGGCCATGTTTTTTTGTCAGATCATAAGGAAATGAGCAATCTATTAAGGACCATTAGTACATCATTCCTGTAAAGTTTGGTTGAATTTGCTTCAGTGGTTTTAGAGAAGAAGATGAAAATGTGATTTTTCCCATAGAGTCCAATGTTAAACCTAAGTTCTGCGCTGGCGGCCATGTTTTTTATCAGATAGGAAAGAAACAAGCAATCTTTGTTAAGGACCTTTAGTACATCATTCATGTAAAGTTTGGTTGACTTCGCTTCAGTGGTTTCAGAGCAGAAGATGAAAATGTGATTTTCCCTTAGGGTCCAATGTTAAACCATGTTCCGTGCTGGCGGCCATGTTTTTTGTCGGATAAGAACGAAATGAGCAATCATTGTTAAGGACCTTTAGTACATAATTCCTCTTAAGTTTGGATCAATTTGCTTCAGTGGTTTCAGAGCAGAAGATGAAAATGTGATTTTTCCGATGTGTTTTGTCAGATCGGAACGAAATGGGCAAACTTTGTAAAGGACCTACCATACATCATTTCTGTAAAGTTTGGTTGAATTTGCTTCAGCCGTTTCAGAGCAGATATTGAAAATGTGATTTTTCCCATAGGGACCAATGTTAAACCATGTTCCATGCTGGCAGCCATGTTTTTTGTAGGATCGGAACAAAATGAGCAATCATTGTTAATGTTAAACCTAAGTTCCGTGCTGGTGGCCATGTTTCTTGTCGGATCGGAACGAAATGAGCAATCTTTGTAAAGGACCTTCATTACATCATTCCTGTAAAGTTTGGTTGAATTTGCTTCAATAGTTTCTGAGGAGAAGGCAAAAATGTGAAAAGTTTAACGGACGCACGAAAGACGCCAAGTGATGGCAATAGCTCACACTGACCCTTTGGGTCAGATGAGCTAAAAATGAAGTGTTCTTTGACGATTTCAGGAAATTTACCAAAATTGGAATAAAAAATTTTTGTAATTCAGTTATTGAAAATTGGTGTTTGACAAAAAGAATTCAAAAATGTATGGTTGCTAGGTAAAATTCCCAAAATTAAATGGTCTTGGAGAGTTTCAGGAAATTTACCAAAATTGGAATCAAAGATTTTTGCAATTCAGTTATTGATAATTGGTGTTTTGACAAAAAGAAATTAAAAAATATATGGTTGCTAGGTAAAATTTCCAAAATTAAAGGTCTTAGAGAGTTTCAGGAAATTTACCAAAAGATGCTAAGGAGAATTTCAAAAATTAAATCGATGAGCGGTATAAAAAATTCAATCATAAACTTCGAAGCCAATGAACCATGACCTTGAAGTCACAGCATCTGTTTGGCACTGAAACAATGCTGTTCATGTTATGATGTATAATTATACAAAGTTTCATCCAGATATCACACCTCTGTCAAGGAAAACTACCTTCAACCTAAACCTTAACCTGTTCACTCCTAATATTCAAAGTCAATGACCCATGACCCTGAGGTCACAGCATCCGTTTCATTCCAAAATGTTGCAGTTCATGTCATGGTCTATCTGTATACAAAGTTTCATCAAGATATCATACCTCCTTCAAGGTAAATACCTTCAACCTATACCTTAACCTGTAGTATATCAAATATTCACTCCTGATATTCAACGTCAATGACCCATGACCCTGAAGTCACAGCATCCGTTTCATTCCAAAATGTTGCAGTTCATGTCATGGTCTATCTGTATACAAAGTTTCATCAAGATATCATACCTCCTTCAAGGTAAACTACCTTCAACCTAAACCTTAACCTGTAGACTATATCAAATATTCACTCCTGATATTCAAAGTCAATGACCCATGACCCTGAGGTCACAGCATCCGTTTCATTCCAAAATGTTGCAGTTCATGTCATGGTCTATCTGCATACAAAGTTTCATCAAGGTATTATACCTCCTTCAAGGTAAACTACCTTCAACCTAAACCTTAACCTGAGCATTACGGACGGATGGACGGACAACATACCCGAAAACTATATACCCCTCCTACTTCGTAGGCGGGGCATAAAAATTCAACAAAAAAAATGGAAGAATGTGTCCATGGGACACAGATGTCCCCACCTCCTTATAATTGAAACCCCCTATTCATTAATGGGATAACTATTTACAATATATATATCAAATGATTATAAAATAGGATCTGTCTCCTGTGATAAATACGTATTGAAACTGGTTTGGTTTAGATATAATGCAGAGTTCCCACAAATAATCTGAGAAACAATCTTATATATTGATCATCTCCTAAATGCTTCACACCATAACTAAATTTAAACAATTTTTCATATTGGCAGTATTTAGCATTGCACAATATCATGTTCTTCTTTCATAATTGATGATGTTGTTATACCAAATCTATTTAGAAGTATTTCAATTGAAGTTTCATATGTAAGAAGGCTTGATATCATAGTCAACAGAAAACAATGTCCTTAGCTAGCTGCCAGTAACTGCGAGCATTTGTCCGGACAGTACCTGTGTGTATTGTCTTCATGTTTTATGTACTTCATTGTAAGGCTACTCGTCTTGATAAGTTGGACTTTTTTCTAGTTTTATTTTTACTGTGAGTCTTTTTGTGTATTTATTTTTTAGCCATTCTCCACACATAGGGGGAGGGTTTGGATCCAAGAAAACGAGTTTAACCCCACCACAATTTTTGCGCCTGTCCCAAGTCAGGAATATCTTGGTCATTGGCTTGTCCTTGTCTTCTTATAAAATTTTAGTTTCTTGATATTAGGTTATTGGATGTGGTTTGTTTCCATTGATTTTTTTACCTTTTTGGGGCCATTTAGGGCTTGCTTTATGGTGTGAGGTTCTGCATTGGGTTGAAGACCATACGGTGACCCCTAGATGCTTTGTTTTGGGTCGTTTTAACCTGGATATGGAATGTTGTCTCCTTGACATTTACCCCATTTCCTTTCTTTTTCATATTTGTATATATGTAATAATAATCTATTCTTAGCAAATATGATCTTGACTTTGGAGGTTCCAACCCGGAAATCAATAGGGTTCTGTTTTGGGTGATAAGTAAGCATGTGACCAAGTTTGAATTTGATCCTATGCAAGAAACAGAAGTTATCATCCGGAAACCAAAATTTTATTGAAATTTTAGTCTATTTTTAGCAACTGTGGCAATGACCTTGGAGGAGCCAACCTGGAAATCAATAGGATTCTGTCATGGCTGATAAGTAAGCATGTGACCAAGTCTGATTTTGATTTGATGCAGGAAACCGAAGTTATCATCCAGAAACCAAAATTTTATTCAAATTTCAGTCTATTTTTAGCAACTTTGACAATGACCTTGGGGGTGCCAACCCCAAAATTGATAGCGTCCTGTCTTGGGTGATAAGTAAACATGTGACCAAGTTTTGTTTTGATCCGATGCAGGATACCCAAGTTATCATCTGGAAACCAAAAAGATGGACGTATGGACGGACTTAAGGATCAGAGTAAACCATAATGCCCCCAGACCACCTAGCAGCGGGGGGCATAAAAAATCAGTCATATCAAATTTTTAAATAGCTGGTGCTAATGACAATTTCTGCTGAACATTCTGTGAAAGTTTCATTGAATTTCACCAAGTGGTCTAGGAGCTGTCTCCACAAAGTATGTACCCCTATTGCAGCCCCGGAATAACGAACGGAAAGACTGACACCCATGATGACTATAAACCGCCCGCTAAGGAAGGGGGTATAATAATTTCTAGCATAATTTTAAAGTGATTTTATATCTAGCTGGATTTTAAAAGTGATTTTATTTCTAACATGATTTAAATAGTGATATTATTTCTTACATGATTTTAAAAGTCATTTTATTTCTAACATGATTTTATTAGTGATTTTATTTCTAGCAATTTGATTTAAATAGTGTGTGGAATGATTAACAGAAAATGAACTAATCTTTCATTCACTAAAGTGGACACAATGAAAATTGCTGCAGCTAAATATGCTGTAACCTTTTTTTGTTTGACATGCAATAATAATAAAGAATATTAATATTTGTATTTTTTTTTAAAAAAATTTTGCTGCTCTCACTTGTATACTAGTGGATGTTATTCAATTTTTATTTTCCATGATGGTTAACTTTATAAGAAATTTGGAGAAATACAATGTGGGAGTGATGCTCTCAACCATCTGAATGACACTGAATGACACTGAATGTATCTCATATAGGCAAAAGATTTGCATAGTTAATATCAGCTCTTTTGTTGGATTTAGTAGGCTACTGGCACATTAGAACTATTCCAGGGAAAAAATATATAGGGTATTGGAAGGCACTTTAAATACTACCGGTAAATATATTGATGATGGGTATGAGGGTTCTGAAAACTAAAATATTTGAATCAAAATTGTATGGGTGGCCGGTGCTGAAAACAAGTGTGGACCCAAATTGATGTCTCGCCCTTCCCTACTTGGTCACAAAGTTGATGTGAAAACTCAAACTGCCTAAATCAGCAAACTTAAGATGTTCTCTAAACTGTGAAATTATATTAACTGACAAAAGCAATATAGAAGACTGTCATGTATCACCAAAACCAAAATGCCAAATATCAGTGACCCACCGATAGATACCGAGAAACCAAACATGTTCACTAGACCATGAAAATGAGGTCAAGGGCTAAAGCAAAATACCAGGCTGTCATCTGCCATCTAAGACAAAACCACATACCAAATATCATTGACTTTACATTAATAGATACTAGGAAACTTAACAAGATCACTGGACTATGAAATTGAGGTCACAGACAAAAGCCATATAGCATACTGTCATATACTACCCAAGACCAACATATATACAAAATATCTTTGACCTACCATTTATAGTTACTGAGAAAATGACCTAATCATAAAAACTTAACATGCTCACTAGACTGTGAAATTTAGGTCAAGGAAAAAAGTCATATGACAGTCTGTTATGTACTACCTAAAACCAACCTACAAACCATATATCATTGACCTACCACTTATAGTTACTGAGAAACTAAACTAAGCACAAAAACTTCACAAGTTCATTGGATTGTGAAATTGAGGTCACAGACAAAAGCCATATAGCAGACTGTCATGTACTACTCAAGACCAACCTATATACCAAATATTATTGACCTACCATTCATAGTTACTGAGAAAATGACCTAATCACAAAACTTAACATGAAAGTTTACGCCGCCGCCACCGCCGTCATACTTTGTACGCATATGTCTCGCTTTCTGCGCCTTTTGTCGCGGGCGAGACAAAAATTAATACAAAAAATGTACAACAAAGCAGTATATCAAATTTCAAATGAATCCCTTCAGGCAGAGAAGAGAATTTCATGATGAAAATTTCACCATTTTGATCATTACAGTGCCTGCAGATTTGGGGCAATTAACAGAAAATGAAAATATAAGTTTTGATACAAAAAAAAAATTTGCAGAAGAAAAATTATTGAGAAGATACTTTCAATACTCGATAAAAATTTATGAAATACGCATCAATTTTAAAATAAGCAGAGTGTTCCAGTACAAATATTGTACTCATGCAGTGATTTTTCTAGCGCTCGTCACTTTCGTATTTTACGAAACAGATTTCAAAATGACGAAAGTTTTCTGAACCACTTTCGTCACTTAAATTTCTTCATTGTAAACTTTTTCTCATTAAAATATTAAGAAATTATATTCAGTGTCATACTTATGACAAGTTCACAACCCCAAGCCAATTAATTAATCACAAAGGTGATGTTGTTACAGGTAAATTGCTAATCCGATAATTACAGGTAATCAACTATACAGTACATGTAGTTGTCAAATCACCAATCAGGTACAATCATTAAATATAATTTAATTATCAGGAAGCCATGAAATGATAATATTTTAAGTTATTTTGCTTAAAGTTTTAAATTTCAACAGAATATTCTGCCGGTCCTACTTTCGTTTCTATCCACAACATTCCGATTGCGCATGTGCATAGATAAACAGCTTACAGGTGTACAAATAAATTACTGCCAATATATAAGACCAATGTCTCATTCCCAATTTAAATTAAATAAATTTCCAATAAATTCTGTTGCTTTGTGCAGCCTTTCCAATTTTATATGGATTGAAATACTGGTACATAGTCGTTTCCGACTTTGTTCAAAATTAAAACTTCTTTGTGATTTCCTCTCAACTTTCATTTTGCCATTGAAGAGAATATTCAAACTAAATTTTGACGTAAAACATAACCACTGATAATAAACATGAAATTTATTCCAAAGAATTGCTTACATAAGCTCAACAACAAAGCAGAATACTGTAAATAATATGTTGCTATGATACACAGCATACGAAATGAGCATCAATGAAAAGGGGGAGGGGGATACTTGTACTTGTTTTAACCTGTAAAAAAATGAACACAATTCGATTGAAAAATTCTCTTTATATTCCAAATTAATTTCATTCTATATATTTCTCTATCAAAAGTTGATGTTCAAATGAAAACTAGCTATTAGAAGGAGCTCATTACAAGTGTATAAATAGATCTCAAAAGTTACATGATCTGAAATGTTCCTATATATCTTCCCTTTTGTATTGCTTTAGTCTTTATCTGTAAAACATATATAGAGCTTTTAAAAGTGACTGTCGCTCTCCGCAAAAGTGACTAAAGCTTTCAAAATCCTAGAATAAACCCTGCTCATGTAATCAACTTCCAAACGAGTTTGCAAAATGCATGTCACAAAGCAGATAGTATCAGGGATACAAAGTAGAAATGGCCAACTAACAAACCCTGATAACGATATTTAAGATAATGATTGTAATGGACAATTCCAAACTGTCTATAGTATTAATCTGGTAAACAACAGAAGAATATCATTAAAGTAGAATGTTAATGTTATTGCTTAAATTCTAATCTTTCTTGTCAAAATAAAGTTATATGCTTTCTACACCAATGTAGAATTTCCATGTCATAATAATACAGGTGTATTTCTTTGATCAGAATATACTAAAAACATACCACAGAGAATATCTGTACAAAATTAGAGGGAATTCTAATGCAATGGAGATGGAAGTCTTGTTCACTGTAAAGACAATTCATGTGCCCTGAAGATGGAATTCTTGTACAATGAAACGAAGCCTTGTGCCTTAAAGAGGGAATTCTTGAACAATAAAATTGAAGCCATGTACCCTGAAATTCTGCAGCTTGACATTTACAAAGGACAAAGACAAAAGAAAGCAGTCTGATTCTATTTTACCTAAGTTAGGGCTATTTCAGAATTAATTGTTTGGGGGTGGGGGATTGGAAGCACTTTTAAAAAGCACCCACTATGCATGAATTTTTTTTTATATGTTTCTACAGAGCAAAACTCACGACCCATCAAATTTTTATTAAAGTACCTTCGGACCTCCCACACAATTATTTCTGGAATAGCCCTTACCCCAGTTATGAAATATTTGTGAATCTTACCTTGATTTAAATTTGTGCCATCACCCTCATATAAATTTTGTAAACTACCATTTGTCTGATGGGTTTCTTTTGTGTCATCGTCATGGTAATCTTCAAACTCTATTAACCTATAAATAGAACATGACCACTGAAAATTATGGCCTTAAAAAAAGAACTGATATCAAAGTCAAGTGGAACATGCTGCACTTGAAAATTTTGACTGAAACATGATCTGACATTTACTCTATAGGCTAAAGGTATTTTACTGATGTACAGAATGTAAATAATACATCTTAATTTCTAAACTTTCAACAAATTCAGTAAACCTGAAATCAAGGTTATTGTTTAAGATAATCAAACAACTCAGTAGAATAACTGGTAATTTGGTAATTTAAAGGTTGTGCAAGGTTAATTTCTTAGTTTTGGGGTAATTTTTCAAGGAATTTAATCATTTTATTACCCCAAAAATAATGATAAGGCAGCTTTTTAGATAAAACAAAAAGCAACATGAAAGAAATAAGAAAGATGATTCATTGCTGTTTTTTTGTACTAGGGCAATGAGGCACACTAAATAGAGATAAGCTTAGGCATTACTCACTAATTAAAGGGGATAAGTCAATCTCACATGATAAAATTGTGTATTGTGCAATTAATGAAATACATTGTAATAAAAAATGGTATAGTTGGCCATGATTAATAAAGGGCTGCGCCGAGCGCAGCATGATACGACCGCAGCATGTCGGCCATTGAAATTTGGACAAGTGTAAACTAAAATTAATGTGGACACAATAAGGACCTTGTCACAGAAATTAACTGGACACAAACTAGTGAAAATAAAAATTAGCTCTTTTAATCCCTTATTACTAGGATATTGTAAGAGCTAAGAAATTCTGTTGACTACCATCAAGAAAAATCCAAAGAATAAACTCAGGTTGAAATCCACTGAAAAATAAAGATTTCACATATTTTGAAGTATTGCAATTTGGCCCCTTTGACCCATTATAGCTTGGAAACCAAAGAGCAATGCAAAATATACTGCCATATCACTGAAAGCTTAAAATGAGAACAATCCAAAGATAAAAATCCCACCAAATTTAATGAAAAATAAAGACTTCGCATATTTCTAATGATTGCAATTTTGACCTCTTTGACTCCTTATAGCTCGGAAACGGTAAGAGCTACATCAAATCTGTTGACATACAGCTGAAGGCTTACATTGAGAGGAATCCAAAGAAAAAAATCCCATCAAAATCTGATGTAAAATAAAGATTTTACATATTTCTAAAAATTGCAATTTTGGGCCTTTTGACCCCTAATAGCTCGGAAACAGTAAGAGCTATGCCAAATCTTTCGACATACTACTTAAAGCCTACAATGAGAGGAATCAAAAGAAAAAAATCCCATTGAAACTGGATGAAAAATAAAAATTTTAGGTAATCCGCATGTTTTCAATTTTTCCCCCGTTGGGCCCTCATAGATTGGAAAAGGAACAAGTTATCAACAAGAGTGGACCCTAATAGATGTCTCGCCCGTCCCTGCTTGTCGCTAAAACAGTCATGCACTACTCAAGAGCAACCTACAAGCCAAATATTATTACCATTCCACTTACAGTAATTAAGAAACTATTCTAATCAGAAACACTCAACTTTGTTCACTAGACCATGACATTGAGGTCAAGGTCAAAAACTATATGGCAGACTGACATGTACTAACCAAAACCAAGCTATATACCAAATATCATTGACCTATGGCTTGTAGTTATTGAGAAACAGACTTTAGCAAAGAAACTTAACCTGGTCACTGGACCGTGAAATTGAGGTCAAGGTCAAAAGCCATATGGCAGACGGACATGTACTAACCAAGACCAAGCTATATACCAAATATCATTGACTTCTAGCTTCTAGTTATTGAGAAATGGACTTAAGCAAAAAAACTTAACCTGGTCACTGGACCACGAAATATAGGTCAAGGTCACATGATTTTGGGTCCGAAAGATAGGGTTTGCCGTAAGCTACATATGGACCAAATATAAAGTTCCTACATCAATGGCTTCTGTATTAAAACTTGAGTTTACGCCGCCGTCGCCGTAATACTTTGCACGCCTATGTCTCGCTTTCGCGACTTTCGTCGCGGGCGAGACAAAAATCTAATGGTGCAGCGCTATATTAATTTTTTATAAGGAATCCAATGCAAAAAACTGCATCAAAATCGGACTAAAAATAAAAAAAAAATAAATTTTTGAAATTGGCCCCCTTTGGGCCCCATATATCTCGTGAACGGTACATGCCACACCAAATCCGTTGGCATACCACTGATTGGAAATTTCCTCAGGAAGACAATGAAAGAAACCTCATCAAAATCCGATAAATAATAAAGATTCTACAGTCAAATATGTTAAAACATCAAATTTAAGCCTTTTTGGCCCCTTTTTTCAAAACGGGTGGGGCCACAATGACCAAAACTAAGCCAAGCCTTCCTTTTGTGCCAAAAAACATTGTGTTAAAATTTCATAAGGATTGGTCATCTTAAACTATAAAAGTTATTGACCAAAAACAAAAGTGTCTACAGACAACGACAACGACGCCGACGACAGCACCATACCATTATACGATCGCAAAAATTTTTGCGGTCGTATAAAAAGGAAAAAACACAAAAATATACAAATTAAAAAAACATATAAAAATGAGAAAAATGGTAAGAAAGGAAGACTGCCCAACGTTTCGGCTGTATGGCCTTCGACTAGGCGACAACCTGGCTGAAAATATTATATGGAGAAGAAAGTGGAAAGGACAAGAGAAGGCCTTCTCTCATCCTTTCCACTTTCTTCTCCGTATTTCAGCCCTGTAGTCCTCTAGTCGAAGGCCATACGGCCGAAACATGGACAGTCTTCCTTTCTTTCCATTTTTCTCATTTTTATATGTTTTTTAATTTGTATATTTTTGTGTTCTTTACTTTTTAATCGTGGCCAACTATACCATTTTTATTTTGTTCCATAGTTAACTTGTGGCCATCGCACAACATATATATTTTTATAATGAAATAATACGTCCATGTACATATGCTGCCAAATATAGTGTTAATATGTTCAGAGTATTCTCTATATTTCCCCTAATATTTACTTAAGGATGGTCACTCCTCAAGTTTATTATATCAAGGATTTAAAATTATTATTTTTATTTATCAGAAAATGGATCATACATCATTTTAAGCAAAAAATATTGATAGGTCAGTGTGGCCACTTTTGAGATTTAAACGCCTGAAATTTTGGAGGGAAACCAAACTTCTCTAGACTTTTCATTCACTTTGCATTAAGGCAATCAACCTTTGAAATGCATTGAACGAATATCAAAAATTTCATCAAATTTTATCAGAAATCTATTGAAGATGTATACTATCATATTTTGAAAAGAAAAGTGGGGGTCTGTGTGCAAAATTTTCTAATGCATCATAATGGATGAAATAAGAGAATTCCTAAAGTTAGAGACAGTTTCAAAAACCTGAGGAGTGACCATCCTTAAGTAAATTTTTTGCCTCAAAATTAATAAAATTGTGTAATCATGAGAGGTAAAAACTGTTTTATGTAAATAAATTGATTTGGCGGACCTGAACATTTTTCAAAAGAAAAATATTTCAAATATGTCCCAAAGTCACTGGAACGTAAATAAGCTGGTGCCTGTGGTTTGAATTGATACAAATCTGGTCAACTATAATTGGTACCCTGTTGACTACCCCACTGTTCATACAAATATACAGTACCGGCTTGGTTGTCTTACAGTGAAAAGATGCTGTACTTCAGCAATCTTGCGGAGATTAAAGGAGGACATTGATCTGTAACACACTTAAATCATTCTGAAACCATTTTTATATTTACCTTTCATGATTTGTATTTTCTGAAATATCTTCATTTATATTTTCTAACAGATCTACAACATCTTCTATTCTACTAGATAATTCTTTGTTATCTCCCCTTTCTACTTCCTGTTGTTTTTCTTTGTATTCGTAACTGTAGTAAACAACACATAAACACAACATACATATACAACATATAGATATAAAGTACATTTAGTGATCACTCTAACACAAGTTACAACATCATCTGGACTACAACATGAAAAATATATGTGGGTATTTAAGTCCATTGCCTTTTAAAATTTCAGGGGTGATTCATGCAAATCAGGTTTTCTGAGAGATGTATGCTCTATATACATTTCAGTTATGGTGTACTTGTTCTTGAGAGAAGTTCTCATATGTATGCACCATCATAATTTCAAATTTTGGCATTTAATTTATATTCCTTTTTTTGTGATTTCAAAAGAACATGATTCAAAGGGCCATTTTAAGAATTTCCCTTATTCTCATCCAACATTTAGGGCAGTTATTTTTTATCAGTTAGACTATAGTTAAAGATATGCTTGTTTCCCCGTACCAAACCCTAACTAATGATTGAGGGTAGGTTAGTACGAACAAAATTAAAAAAAAAAATCACTCAAAAGTGGTTAGATATTACTTGTATTTTATCCGAATTTTTTCCTGAAAAGTCAATAAAATTATTTGGGTAGGGCCATTTTTCAGGTTCTGTAGGGTAAGGGGTAACAAACAATATTTTAATTTTGGCCTTATAGTGATAAATGATATCAAGATTGAAGAAAATGACCAAAAATTCGTAAAGGTTCCTCGGAACCATGTGTCTCGCCTGCTCAGTAAGGTATCATTATAATAAGGACAATACTAACGTTTATATACTTTCTGTATTCCAAAAAATAACTGGTCTGTAAGAGTTTCAGGAATTTACCAAAATTGGAATCAAATATTTTTGCAATTTAGGTATTGAAAATGACTGTTTTCACCAAAATGTATTTAAAATGGTATGGTTGCTAGGCAATATTTCAAAAAATAAAAGACCTCTAAGAGTTTCAGGAAATTTACCAAAATTGGAATCAAATATCTTTCCAATTCCATTATTGATTATTACTGTTTTCATCAATATATTTTTTTAAAAAGTATGGTTGCTAGGTAGAGTTCCAAAAATTAATTGGTCTTGGAGAGTTCCAGGAAATTTATCAAAAATCGGAATAAAACATTTCTGCAATTTTATTCATTAAAATGTTTGTTTATTTCAAATGCACTCAAAAACCATGGTTGCTAAGAAGAATTTCAAAAAATTGCATGTCTTGAAGAGTTTCAGGAAATTTACCAAAATTGGAATCAAATATTTTTGCAATTCCATTATTGATTATTACTGTTTTCATCAATATATTTTTAAAAAAGTATGGTTGCTAGGTAGAATTCCAAAAATTAATTGGTCTAAGAGAGTTTGAGGAAATTTACCAAAAATTGGAATCAAAATTTTTTGCAATTTTATTCATTAAAATGTTTGTTTATTTCAAATTCACTCAAAACCATGGTTGCTAAGAAGAATTTCAAAAAATTGCATGTCTTGGACAGTTCCAGGAAATTTACCAATGTTGGAACCCTGTGTTTTATTTCTTACGTGTTCGAAATTATGCTTGGCATCAAAGAATTGCCTTATTTTCAAAATTATATGCAAAAATTTCAAAAATTATCGGTCTTTGATATTTTCAGGAAATTTACCGAAGTTTTAACCACAATGAAAATTCCAACTGCTTGTTCCATATCTGCACACTGCATGCAGCAATGTCAAATTTTAATGAAATTCTTTTAGGATACAAACACTTAATTCTATTTCTTAAGAACTTTTATTTGTGGATTAATATTGAAATATTTATGAAAAAACTAAGTCCAAATACGCAAAAAATATGGAAAAACCAAATTTTTTCAGCTGGAGATAATTTTCTGACCATCATCTAAGTTTTGTCCACATTTTTTAATAAATTACAATAAGATTAATAACTTTATTCAACTTCTAAAAAACTTTAATCTGTGGGTTAACATTCAATTTTTTGCAAAAAAAACCTAAGTCCAAAAACAGCAAAAATACGGAAAAATGGAAAAAATAAATTTCAAAATTTTCATCTGGAGGTAATTTTCAAAACATTTTCTAGCTTCTGACCAGTTTTTATGATATTCCAATAAGATTTAATAACTTCACCATCTAAAAAACTTTAATTTGTGGGTTAACATTCAAAAAAACTAAGTCCAAATATGAAAAAATAAAAAAAATAAAAATCCAATTTTTTAGCTAGAAGTAATTTTCTGACCATTATCTAGCTTCTGTCCAATTTTGACACAATTCTATGAAGATTAAATGACTATTCAACCTATGAAAAACTTGTGCAATTGTTGACACTGACGCAACAACGACAGAATTTGGATCGCTATGTCTCACAGGCGAGACAAAAAGGAGCAAAATGTAGGGCTGAAAACATTAGGATTGGAATGAATGAGAAAATAAGTTCTTTATTATGACTGCATTTAGTTTTTGTGGTATCACTTTCCTCCAGATAATAGCAACTATAATACATGTACTACAATAGATTGTCATTTGATTGGAATTTGTTCAAAGCAGAACACTTGTCACTAAAATATATATTGGTCTCAACAAAATAGTGTACTAAGATGGGGCATTGATCAAATGACCATAACAATCACAATGATATTCTAAAGTACAACAATACATGTAATTTGTCTTACTTGCTGGGGTCAAAATCATCATCGATTTCAGCCTCTTTATCTTTGTCAGCTTCTTCTGCTAATTTTCTGTTGGGTTCTGCTAAGTCCTGTTAAAAATTTGCAAACATATCATTTATTAATCGAACTCCTGTTATTTTTTTAACTCCAAGATATGATTGCTCTTATCATTACTTCATATATTTTACGACAGGATTTTGTCTTTTATGAACTTATGACAGAGTGCAATTTTACATTACTTAGACCATGGCCACCAATCTGAAATAAAAATTCTAATTCTTGAAAAGTTTTAGGATTTTTTTTTTTCGCTTTTATAAACTTATTATTAAAAGCCACTGTTTTAGCTGAAAGGCATTTAAAAAGTGAACATGATGACTTTACACTCTAGCTACTAATGAAAGGGAAGTAATTCAATATTATTGCAGGATTTCCTTATTTTCTGCAATGCATGCATATGGAATAAAATCCAGAGTAAAATTAAAATTTCAAACATAAGTTGCACATCTAGATTCTGTTAACAAGATATACTGAGTTTTATTTGAATCTGAAATTTGGTTTTGAAGGAATTGTGGATTAAAAAACCAATAGACGACTAAACAAGATAATGACGCAAGATGAATGATAGTAATCCCTTAGCACCTGCTCTGCTTACAGTTGGAAACATAAAAATTACCTTGATAATGCTAAATTCATAATATTGATATCCTTTAAAACTTTCTGCTACAGCTGACATTGTCCGAGATGTTTTCTCCCAGAAATGTAATAACGTAGACTGGTAACTGGCTAAGACATGTGAGAACATATTACATCGACTGGCCGCTAATAAATCAACTTTCTGCATCACATCTAACTTCAATTTGTCAAATTTAGCTTTGGTTTTTCTGACTTGTGCTTGTACCTACAAAAAAACAAGAAAAGATTATAAGGTGGCAATAAAAAAGATATTTAATCAACTTTCTGCATCACATCTAACTTCAATTTGTCAAATTTAGCTTTGGTTTTTCTTAGTTGTGCTTGTACCTACAAAAAAACAAGAAAAGATTATAAGGTGGTGATAAAAAAGATATTTAATCAACTTTCTGCATCACATCTAACTTCAATTTGTCAAATTTAGCGTTGGTTTTTCTTACTTGTGCTTGTACCTACAAAAAAAACAAGAAAAGATTACAAGGTGGCGATAAAAAAGATATTCTATATTCTCATACCCCTCCAGCTGTAGTTTTTTTCAGCCCTTCAAAAAAATTTTGATTTTTTGGTTAATTTTTGGTCATTTCACTCAAATGTTACCACAGATTTTCACTATATTAATGATTAAAAAATTATTCCCCTGCCTACCTTAACATGTTTCAAAAAGTTGGGTGAAAACAAGGTTTTTTTTATAGTGGCCTTCAAATTTTAGCTAGTTAACATCAATTTCTTTCACTGTCAGTGTAAGCAGATCATGCCTACCTTTCTGGACATCTGATGATACATCCAGTTTTTTGTTTAGTTGGACTGCTCTTGCTATAGGGTCTGTAAGTCTCGTTTCATTTTGGAACTTCCGTGACCAAAACTTGTACCCAGAAGTTGCATTTTAAGCAAAAACATTTGACGTTTAAAGCAACGTCACAATCGTGCAACGTCATTTTTGCGGGAAACGTTTTCAAATTGCAATTTTATCGTGATTTCTCAGTGTCACATGACGAGATTTACGGACCCTATATTGTTAATTTTTGTTTAATGTCATGTTGTGTCCATTTGTGTTACATGTACATCTAATTTGCTGTGTCTTTTTAAAATTTTTTATTCCAGATTTCCCCTTTTCTGCCCTTGGCTTGGGTATGTGTTTGCCAATGTTTTTAAATCATGAAAATTTAAACTTTTTCTCTAATGATATGACCGGTTGGATAAATTTTCATATTCAACATATGTTGAATAAAGCCCCATGGTATTTCCCGTCAAATATATTCGGTATACAATTCTCTGTGTTTATTGTTTATCAGTAGAGAAAAGGACTACACCACTTTATCACGATTATAGCCATATTTTATCCATTCTCAATAGTTAAATTTTAAAATTTTAATTAGCTCTGCAAACCTCGCATCTAAAATTTGAAAATTTAACTACCTCAAGTGGATAAAATATGGTAATGATTCTGATCTTGTGGTGTAATCTATATTTCTCAATGTTTCATTACCTATTGTTCGTAAATTTATTATCATTTTACAAAACTTCTTTTTATTCCCATTAGATTCTATAATTGATTAAAAATCACTGTAAAGATCCTTTCAAAAGATTTGCACATTTTGAAATCTTTTTTGAAAGAACTTTAGGCTATTCCATTTAAACATATCAACCTCCAGACCAAAAAATATTTTTGCACCAGCCATTAGTAGAATTGATTTCCAAATTTTCAGTAAAAAAAATAAGTATGAGCAGCTGTTGAATTTTCCACCCATAGAAGTGATTTACATAGATATTCTTGGGGGTGTTGATGTATTTTTAAATGGAAAAGCCCTTATACGATGAATTAATTAAAATGCATAATTTTCTGAATATAATTAAAATCAGTTATGAGGAATGGCTTTGCAATATTTATTTTTTTAGTGGTTTTGTGGTATGCATCTCACGGCTTATGGTCTTCCAAATGTTTTGATTTTCTCTGAAATAAAGAGACAAAAGGTTGTGAAAATGGCCATCTGCTGAATCAAAATGTTCATTACATTCGCTATTTAGCTACACATATTTGCATGTAATCAATAACCAATAACCTTGTCCATGATCAGTACACAAACAGGGCATACTTCATAATGGATATATGCAGAAACTAAATTTACAGTAACTTTGGCATTTAGTTATTCATACAATTTTATCTTCAATGTAAGGGCTGTTCCAGAAATAACTGTAGGGGGGGGGGTCGAAAGGCACTTTAATAATAATTTTATGGGTGGTGGGTATATTGGAGACTTGCTCCGAAGAAACATATTGAAAAAACTAGAGCTGTCGCCGAATGGCAACCAATTATGCTCCTGCTCATTGAACCCTGAATCAATATGGCAAGTGCAAATTTAAGTGTGTGTTGACACAATACAGGTGTTGACACAGTACAAGTATGGACACAATGATATGCTTCCCCTTTTTCCAAAATATATAAAAGGGAAGTTTTGGGCCAAAAAAATCAATTCTATGGGTGCTAGGCAATCTTCCTGTAAAGTTTCATCAATTTTGAGGCACTTTGAATGTTCCCGCCTTTTTCCAGTTTCCATGGCAACAGCAGCCATTTTAATAATTCTGAGACCCAAAATCATTTCTATGGGTGCTAGACATCCTTCTTGTAAAGTTTCATCAAATTTGAGGCACTTTGAATTTTCCCGCCTTTTTTTCAGTTTCCATTGCAATCGTGGCCATTTTGATTATTCCAAAAGATATGTGTGTGCATATCTACTTGTTGTAAGTAAGATTCCTTTGAAGTAGTTGAAATTTGTTTGCAAACTTTCTTAACAAGAGTTGTCAGAAGACAACATAGCTCGCCGGTAATCATTGTGACCTCAATGCACAATAAATTTGAAAGGTACCATCAGAAATCTCACATCACAAGAAAGTCACATATCAACGATAAACACCCTACCACTAAACAACTTAATTTTAGAAGTAAGATTAAAGTTTTTAAAAAATTGCCCTCAGGGCAAGGTCAAGGACAAAATGTCTACAAATACGGTGCCATCAGAAAGCTCTCATCATAAGGAAGTTACATTCCAAATATAAATGCCCTACCACAAAAAGCCTACCTGCTAGAGGCAAGGTTAAAGTTTTTTAAAAATTGTCCTCAGGGCAAGGTCAAGGTCAAAATGTCTACAAATATGGTACCACTAGAAATCTCTCATAATAAGGAAGTTACATACCAAATATGAACACCCTACCACTAAAAGCCTACCTTCTAGAGGCATGGATAAGGTTTTTCAAACATTGCCCTCAGGGCAAGGTCAACGTCAAAATGTCTACAAATACGGTACTACTAGAAAGCTCTCATAATAAGGAAGTTACATACTAAATATGAACACCCTACCACAAAAGCCTACCTTCTAGAGGCAAGGTTAAAGTTTTTCAAAAATTGCCCTCAGGGAAAGGTCAAGGTCAAAATGTCTACAAATATGGTACCACTAGAAAGCTCTCATCATAAGGAAGTTACATACCAAATAT
>MJUU01010888.1:11834-48795 GCA_002080025.1 Modiolus philippinarum
AGATGCACTTAAACTATAAATAAAAAATGTACCAGGAGTCTGTATGCTTTTATCAGGGTGTGTTTTCCCAATATTTTACTCTTATTGAAACTTTTTCCTGGATATTTGTCCATATTTCTCTTCTAGAAAGCTGTATTGAAAAATCTTTGTCTTATGGTTGTGATAACTAGCAAATTTTTATTGAACTGATCATAACCAGCTTGCTTTTCTTTTTGGAAAAGTGGATTTTTTGTGCCTTCTTAACAGATACACACCTTCATTTTGTGTCTTCTGTCTATTTCTAATATATGACTCACTTATGTCACTTACAGTAGTTTATAAACGTTACTAAGTACATTTATTTAAAATCTTTTTAAAATCATAAAAAAAAATAAAAAATGTTAGATCCTTCAGTCTCAATTATAGATACATTGATGATGATCTTTCCATTAATAATGTATATCTTTTGATTAACGGATTCCGTATTTCTCTAATTTCTGTCCCGTTTTCACATTTCCTGAACAGTTGGAGAAATACCTTTCTCTAATTTCTAGCAAATTTAACCAANGATGTGATAAAAATATTTCTCGTCACTAGTGAGAGAACAACTCGCGTGGAATTTCCCGCCAAATCTATTCGGAACATAATCCTCGGTGTTTTACATTATGTCATTAGAGAAACATTTTCTACAACTTAAACACGTTAATTATGAAATTTCTCACATCTTGTTAAATAAATTTTCAAATGTTTAAAAACTCGGCAAGCCTCGTTTTCAAACATTTGCAAAATTTATTTAACTCGATGTGAGAAATTTCATAATCAACTTAGTTCTCGTTGTAGAAACTATATTTCTCCTCTCTAGAGAGAATGTTGTTCTCGGCAAGTGATTGGATGAAATTCAATTGTTTTCCATTTTCCGACTTGACCATAGTGACGTCATGAAAAAAAGGCGACCATGCCTGATTACGTCACGCTCAAAGAACACATTTATTTCGGAAAATCAGAAAAGGGTGGTCATGTTTTTGTCCAAAATCTCCCTGAAAGCATTAGAGAAATAAAATCCACAACTGTATCTCGTGAGAAACGACATTACTACACTCTCGATAGTTAAATTTTAGAATATTTTTTTTAAACGCTCAGCAAGCCACTTGTTTAAAATATTAAAAAATTTAACTATCTCTAGTGTAGAAATGTCGTTTCTCACTCGATGCAATTGTGGATTCCATATTCCTCTAATTTCTGTCCTGTTTTCACGTTTCTTGAACAGTTTGAGAAATATTGTTCTCTTCTCTAGAAAGAATGTTGTTCTCTGCAATAGATTGGATGAAATTCAGTTATGACGTCAAATATATTTGCCGTTTTCTGAGTTACCATTGTTTTGTCATGAAAAAAGGCCACCATGCCTAATGACCTCAAGCTCAAAGAACACATTTATTTTGGATAATCAGAAAAGGGCGGTCAGGTTTTTTGTTCATTTGTTCAAAATCTCCTTGAAATTATAGAGAAATAAAATCCACAACTGTATCTCATGAGAAACGACATTTCTACACTCTCGATAGTAAGCCTCAGGTTTAAAAAATTGAAAATTAAACTATCTCTAGTGTAGAAATGTCGTTTCTCACTTGATGCAATTGTGGATATCTAGAACTAGAGATTTAGGAAACGACAGAAACCACTAGATCTGTTTGACTCACCTTGCTAATACCAGGTTGAGCTTTTGCCATCACTTTGCGTCCGTCTGTCTGTCGTCTGTCCGGCATAAGATCTTCTCCTCTGAAACAACTGGACCAATTGGAACCAAACTTGGCTGCAATAGTCCTTAGGTGGTCCCCTACAAGAAAGCTGTTTTTCAAGTCCGGGCTATATCCATCACTATTTGTCTGTCGTCTGGCATCTGTCTGTCAACAATTTAAAAAATATTCTCCACTGAAACTGCTAGTCCAAATGTAACCAAACTTGACTTGAATCATCACAAGGGTATGGCTTCTCAAAATTGTGTTCGATTAGTGGGCTGGTCAAACAACATGTCCGCCCTTGCTAAAAATAAAACATAGGGGTAAATCACAGTTTTTGGCTAATAACTCCAAAACGGTTACAGATATAAAATATCTGACATGTGGTTAAATTGATCAGCATGATGAGATCTACCTACCGTGCAATTTTTAAGAAAATCTGAAACCCATCTCGGAGTTATAGCCCTTTTTCCGTAAAATTTTTCAAAATTTTTGTATTTTTAATTTTTCATTTCAAAAAGTGCAAGAGTTAGAGGTCAAGTGTAAATTGCAAAAATGTTCAGCAGATCAAGATCTACCCTCCCTGAAATTTTGAAGAAAATCCAAAAACCTTTGAAGGAGTTATTGCCCTTTTTTCACAGAATTTTTGTCTTGCCTGCGGCAGCGGCGGCAACGTCAACAATTGCAAACTATTGTGAATTAACAAGCTTATGGTAGTTGTAGGTCTGTAGTATTTGATTTGCAGTTGCATCATTATGGATACAACTCAAATCGCTACTTAGTTTATGGCCATGGTCCCTTAGTCACGCATGAACTGTCACTTAGTTTTTAGCAAGCAGTTTGTACAGATCATACCAGTAGTCCTAGGCACTTGATATTTGACATGCAGTTGCTTCTTGGGGAGTACATACAGATTCCACGCCCAAATGGTGGCCCTGGCCCCTTAGTCACGCATGACAATCACTTTAAGTTTTTAGCAAGCAGTTTGCACAACCTATACCAGTACATTCTTTTGTAGTCATAGGCACTTGATATTTGACATGCAGTTGCGTCTTGGGGAGTACATACCGATTCCATGCCTAGATGGTGGCCCTGGCCCCTTAGTGATGCATGAATGATCACTTTAAGTTTTTAGCAAGCAGTTTGTACAGCCTATACCAGTAGTCCTAAGCACTTGATATTTAACATGCAGTTGCGTCTTGGGGAGTGCATACCGATTCCATGCCCAGATGGTGGCCCTGGCCCCTTAGTCACGCATGAACGATCACTTTAAGTTTTAAGCAGTTTGCACAGCTTATACCAGTAGTCATAGGCACTTGCCATTTGACATGCAGTTGGGTCTTGGGGAGTATATACCAATTCCACACCCAGATGGTGGCCCTGGCCCCTTAATTACGCATGAATTATCACTAAGTTTTTAGTAAGCAGTTTGTACAGCCTATACCAGTAATCCTAGGCACTTGATATTTGACATGTAGTTGCGTCTTGGGGAGTACACACGGATTCCACACCCAGATAGTGGCCCTGGCCCCTTAATCACACATGAATGATCACCAAGTTTTTAGCAAGCAGTTGGTACAGCCTATACCAATAGTTCTAGCCACTTGATATTTGACATGCAGTTGCATTTTGTGGAGTACATACCGATTTCATGCCCAGATTTCGGCCCTTGCCTCAGTCATGCATGAATCTGCAGTAGATCAATTGGCAAATTTAAGTGATGCAAGGGGCAGGGAGACAAATCTCACCTGGCTATAGCCAGGGTGAGCTTTTGCCATCTATTTTCGTTCATCGTCCGTCCATCGTCTGTCCTTTGTCCGTCCGGCGTAAACTTTTCATTCAAAGATCTTCTTCTCTGAAACTACTGGGCCAATTGAAACCAAACTTGGCCACAAAAGTCCTTGGTCCCCTGCAAAAAAGTTTTTCAGATCCGCGCTATATCCAAGATGGCCGCCAGCGGGGATCATAGTTTTAACATTGGACCCTACAGGAAAACACATTCAAAGATCTTCTCCTCTGAAACTACTGGGCCAATTGAAACCAAACTTGGCCAAAATAGTCCTTAGATGGTCCCCTGCAAAAAAATTGTTTTTCAGATCTGCGCTATATATCCAAGATAGCCACCAGCGGGGATCATAGTTTTAACATGGGACCCTACTTGAAAACACATTCAAAGATCTTCTGCTCTGAAACTATTGGGCCAATTGAAACCAAACTTGGCCACTATAGTCCTTAGAGGGTCCCCTGCAAAAAGCCGTTTTTCAGATCTGCGCTATATGCAAGATGGCCGCCAGCGGGAATCATAGCTTTAACATTGGACCTTATTGGAAAACATATTCAAAGATCTTCTCCTCTGAAACTACTGGGCCAATTGAAACCAAACTTGGCCACAATAGTCTTTAGATGGTCTCATGCAAAAAAGTTGTTTTTTTTTCAGATCCGTGCTATATCCAAGATGACCGACAGCGGGGATCATAGTTTTAACATTGGACCCTATGGGAAAACACATTCAAAGACCTTCTGCTCTGAAGCTACTTTGCCAATTGAAACCAAACTTGGCCGCAATAGTCCTTAGATGGTCGCCTGCAAAAAAGTTGTTTTTCAGATCCACGCTGTATCCAAGATGGCCGCCAGTGGGATCATAGTTTTAACATTGGACCCTATGGGAAAACACATTCAAAGTCCTCCTCTGAAACTTATGCCAATTGAAACAAAACTTGGCCATAACAGTGTTTACATGATCCCCTGCAAAAGAGTTGTTTTTCAGATCCGTGCTCTATCCAAGATGGCTGCCAGCAGGGATTATAGTTTTAACATTGGACCCTATGGGAAAACACTTTCAAAGACCTCCTCTGAAGCTACTGGTCTAATTGAAACCAAACTTGGCAACATTAGTCCTTAAATGGTCCCCTGCAAAAAAGTTGTTTTTAAGATCCACGCTATTTCCAAGATGGCCGCTAGCGGGGATCATAGTTTTTACATTGGACCCTATGTGAAAACAAATTTCAAGATCTTCTCCTCCGAAACTACTGGGCCAATTAAAACCGAACTTGGCCAAAACAGTCCTTAGATGGTCCCCTGCAAAAAAGTTGTTTTTCAGATCCGCGCTACATCCAAGATGGCCGCCAGCGGGGGTCATAGTTTTAACATTGAACCTATGGGGAAACATTTTCAAAGATCTTCCTCTCTGAAACTACTGAACCAATTGAAACCAAACTTGGTCACAATAGTCCTTAGATGGTCCCCTGCAAAAAAAATTCAGATCCGGGCTATATCCAAGATGGCCGACAGCGGGGATCATAGTTTTAACATTGGACTCTGGGAAAACACATTCAAAGATCTTCTCCACTGTAACTACTGGGCCTATTGAAACCAAACTTGGCCACAATAGTCCTTAGATGGTCCTCTGCAAAAAAGTTGTTTTTCAGATCTGCGCTATATCCAAGATGGCAGCCAGCAGGGGTCAGAGTTTTAACATTGGACCCTATGGGAAAACACATTATAGCGATACACGTCCTAAAGTATCCGAGGTGTAACTGCAATTGACAGAGGAGTTATGTCAACTGCAGTTTACTTACCTAGAAGATTTCAGCATACCTCAAAAAATATTGGAATGAAAAATTTTCTTACCTGAAGAAATTCTCCTCAATATAGCAAATTGTTCAGTAACAATAGTTTTGATGAATTTATACAAACTGGAACTATTAATTGAGAAAAGTAAAGTTAATCTTCAACTTTTACAACAATTTGGATGAGATAAAAATTATTATCGCATTTATTTCAAAAATGACTGAGATCTGATTTTTTAATAACCATTTCATTAAAATCAACATTTTTTTAGGACAATCACATTTTTTTAAAAATAAAATGTAAAAGTCACAATTTTTGGAAGGGAGATGACCAAGCAGATGATATTGCAACATTAATTAGCTCCCTTCCCAAAATACTGTGTTTTGGGGATTTTTAAGAAAATTAATAACTGTTCTGTCATTTGCAGTTAAACCTCGGGTATTCTTCCACGTGTATCGCTATAAAAGATTTTCTCCTCTGAAACTACTGGGCCAATTGGAACCAAACTTGTCCAAAATAGTCTTTAGGTCGCCCTTTGCAAAAAAGTTGTTTTTCAGGTCTGCGCTTTATCCAAGATGTCCGCCAACGGGGANGACCAAGCAGATGATATTGCAACATTAATTAGCTCCCTTCCCAAAATACTGTGTTTTGGGGATTTTTAAGAAAATTATTATAATTGGTGAATAATCTTCACTTTATTGTGTAATTGTATATCAAATAATGTATTGGATGCATGAATATAAAATATTTGTAATGTTTTTTTTAATTATATCAAATACATGCAATAGTGAATTATGAAATATACTTTTCTCATAAATCATTCCAGTTATTTTGAATTCACTAGATGCCTTTAATTGAATGAACAAATACAAATGAGAAGAAATTTCCTGAGGTAAGAAAATTTTTCTTTGGTTTTTATGAAGCTGAATTTTAGGTAAGTAAACTGCAAATTTCAGAAACTGTTCTGTCATTTGCAGTTAAACCTTGGGTATTCTTCCACGTGTATCGCTATAAAAGATTTTCTCTTCTGAAACTACTGGGCCAATTGGAACCAAACTTGTCCAAAATAGTCTTTAGGTCGCCCTTTGCAAAAAAGTTGTTTTTCAGGTCTGCGCTTTATCCAAGATGTCCGCCAACGGGGAACATAATTTTTGTATTGGACCCTATGGGAAAACATTTTCAAAGATTTTCTTCTCTGAAGCTACTTTGCCAATTGAAACCAAAACTTAGATGGTCGCCTGCAAAAAAATTATTTTTCAGATCCACGCTATATCCAAGGTGGCCGCCAGTGGGGATCATAGTTTTAACATTGGACCCTATGGGAAAACACATTCAAAGTCCTCCTCTGAAACTACTTTGCCAATTGAAACCAAACTTGGCCATAACATTGTTTAGATGGTCCCCTGCAAAATAGTTGTTTTTCAGATCCGTGCTATATCCAAGATGGCTGCCAACAGGGATCATAGTTTTGACATTGGACCCTATGGGAAAACACTTTCAAAGACCTCCTCTGAAGCTACTGGGCCAATTGAAACCAAACTTTAAATGGTCCCCTGCAAAAAAAGTTGTTTTTAAGATCCACGCTGTATCCAAGATGGCCGCTAGCGGGGATCATAGTTTAAAAATTGGACCCTATGTGAAAACAGATTCCAAGATCTTTTCCTCTGAAACTACTGGGCCAATTAAAACCGAACTTGGCCACAATAGTCCTTAGATAGTCCAATGCAAAAAAGTTGTTTTTCAGATCCGCGTTATATCCAAGATGGCCGCGAGCGGGGGTCATAGGTTTAACATTGAACCCTATGGGAAAACACTTTCAAAGATTTTCCTTTCTGAAACTACTGTACCAATTGAAACCAAACTTGGTCACAATAGTCCTTAGATGGTCCCCTGCAAAAAAAAAATCAGGTCCGGTTTATATCCAAGATGGCCTACAGCGGGGATCATAGTTTCAACATTGGACTCTGGGAAAACACATTCAAAGATCTTCTCCACTGAAGCTACTGGGCCAATTGAAACCAAACTTGGCCACAATAGTCCTTAGATTGTCCCCTGCAAAAAAGTTGTTTTTCAGATCTGCGCTATATCCACGATGGCAGCCAGCAGGAGTCAAAGTTTTAACATTGGACCCTTTGGGAAAACACATTAAAAGATTTTCTCCTCTGAAACTACTGGGCCAATTGGAACCAAACTTATCCAAAATAGTCTTTAGGTCGCCCTTTGCAAAAAAGTTGTTTTCCAGGTCTGTGCTTTATCCAAGATGTCCGCCAACGGTGAACATAGTTTTTGTATTGGACCCTATGGGGAAAACACATTCAAAGATTTTCTTCTCTGAAACTGCTGAGCCAATGGGAACCAAACTTGGCCACAACAGTCTTTAGGTTGCCCTCTGCAAAAGAGTTGTATTTCAGGTCTTTGCTTTATGCAAGATGGCTGCCAGCGGGGAACATATATTTAACATTGGACCCTATTGGAAAACATTAAAAGATCTTCTCCTCTGAAATTACTCGGCCAATAATAAAAACATGCTTGGTCACAATGGGCCATAGTTGTTCCCTTTTTGAAAAATTTGAATGAATTGTCTGCATAGTATTCAAGATGGCTCCATTGGGGAACATAGTTTAACCTTGAAACCTATCGGAAATCATTTAAAGATCTTCTCCTCTAAAAATATTTGGCCAATTGGAACAAAAATTAGACTCAATGGTCCTTAGATGGTCCCCTTCAAGAAAGGTGACAGTAGAACTGCACCCCATCCAAAACAGCTACCAGTCTGTGTTTAACTTGAGATAATATAACATCAATGTCTATTGACAAATTTGAAAGTAATGCCCTTAAAAACATTTGGATTATTTTAACTGCATATGTGAGCCGTGGCCCAAGTGAGCGATACAGGCTCTTGGGAGCTTCTTGTATTAAAATTTTTGATTGTCCAGTAATAGATCTGAGGTAAGTCATATTGACCAGAGGCGCAAGCTACAATCAATCAATCAATGCTACATCAAGTACATCGCTTAAAATTGAGTATCAGACAATTCAGTTTTCGTAACACGAGAAATCCGACAATGCATCCCCTACTTCAGACCACATAACTAACCAACCCTTCTAAAGTTTAAGACTTCAAATTCATTTATCGCTACCATCAGCGATATGGCGTCCCCTAGTTCTACATCCTGCTTTCCTGTTTACAATAAATACTACATTTCAGACAGCCAATCCATCTTGTTGTCTGCGATTAAACGGGACTCATATTAACGGGAAAATATGTAAACCGAACTATTTTTTCATCGTCAGTATGAATACAATTCTGAAGTTTAATATCTATAAGTTAAAGGATGAATCAAATGTTACATGTTACATGTTAGTTCATAATGAATATTTTGACACTATTTATAAAACAGTTGTTGTGTCGAGTTTCTTGCTCTTAAGGGACCAACCATTTAACTTGAAAAGGGGGGGGCTATGGTTTTCTTTTCTAAAGAAATATTTTGGATCTGATTTTATGTGAAAAAAAATATTTTGGCTGCCAAAATGATGAAAAAAAAAAAATTTCTGCCCCCAAAAATAATGTTAATTTTGAAAAAAAATATTTTGTTGACACGCGTGCAAAAAATAAATAAATTTGTTTCGCGCGAATCGCGAAAAAAATTGTCTGTCCAGAAAAAAAACATTCAGGTTAAATGGTCGATCCCTAAAGAAAAAGGACATCCGTTATGACTAGATTTTACAACGCAATTATGATACCGGGGTAATCATCTCAATCATTTCAATTAAATGACGGAAAATTGATGTAACAGACAGTCCCTATCAACGACAAAACGTTAACAAAGGACAGATCTCAACTATTCGAGTCGTGGGCATAACTTGGTAATGCAAGGCTGGATAAAGCGACAATTTATTAAAACTATGAACATCTGAACAAATTATATTTCTATATTTTTTCTCCAATCCCCCCCCCCCCCACCCCCNCCCCCCGCACCCCCTTTTCATTGAGAGAATGTGTAGAAGAGAAGTTGATGCATATTTTCCGTTTGTTCAGATTTTGTTTTTTTGTTTTTTTGTTTGTTTTTTGTTTTTTGTTTTTTTTGGTAATGTACACTTTTTTTTTTAACTTTTATGCCAAGATAATGTCTCGTGGTAGTATATACGTGAATACCTATGTCATATAGGAACTTCAATACTTCCACAAAAAAAAATATTGAACAACTACATGTTGAAACGGCCATTTTTATCATGTGCATTTAGTGCCTTTCAAAGTGCAGAGTGGAGTTGGTAAAACAAATTCCCGAGCTGGAGATGATTCTGGCTATGGTGTTTTTATGGAAGTGGTCATTTTTAATGCGCATGCCGTGTTGAATGAAACGCGTATCATATCTGAATTATTGAACTTAACGGACCAAAGGTATACATAATCTTGCGACTTTGTAGCTCTGTCCTTAACTTTATTTGCCATGTTTTTCACACTTTTGATAATGGATTTCCATTCTTTTGGTCCTAGTACTGTTAATGATACGTTCCTAACACATTCAAATGATTTTCCTGTTATGCCCTGATATACGTTGTCTCGTGTACATTTACCCCATGCTTGCCTAACTTATCACTACAAGAACATTTCGTGGCTTTATAGCAATCCCGATAGCAATTTTACTTCGTGTACTTACTCAATATATTTAGAAATGGATTGGACAAGTTCACCTTCCCAGAAGAGTCCCGAATGCCCAGAAAGTCTAATTGTAAAGAAATGGCCTTGTATTTACTGAGCATTTACTTTCACGCGGAATGTGAGAAAATGCGCAGTGTTGAAGGCTCTATGTTGACGCCATGATGACATTTTCCATTGCTTTGCTAATAAGAATTTAGTCCAATATACGAATTTCAATACCTGTTCATGAAGTTATCCACCACTATGGCACGCCGTTTTTATATTTATTCCACTTTCAAGATATCTTATTTAATATATAAGATATCTTTATTAGTTTATAAGATATCTTTTTTAAATTGAAGTTTATAAGATATCTTATTTAATTTATAAGATATCTTATTTAGTATATAAGATATCTTATTTAATATATCAGATATCTTATTTAATTTATAAGATATCTCTATTAGTTTCTAAGATATCTTTAAAAGAAATTATTTAAAAGATATCTTAATTATTTTATGAGATATCTTATTTAGTTTATTAGATATCTTTTTAATTAAATAAGATATCTTAATTATTAAATGAGATATCTTACATATTTAATATAGGAATAAAAGTAAGTTTGGAGGAGTTTATCGATGTGTAAACGCGGCCGACTCACTCACAAACTAAATAAAGTCCGAAGGACTTTATGTAGAGTTTGTGAGTGAAAGGCCGCGTTTACACATCCATAAACTCCTCCAAAATTACTTTTATTTCTTATAATTCCAATCCTTTGAACAATGAACAATGTTGTCATTGATTTTTACGTCACCATATACTGCACTATTTGACGTCATAGTGTATTAATGGGCAAAAAAGTTTATCGAGAAATAACTTTTTTGTTGTTCATGACGTTGACCAATGAAATAGGACGTTGCATTAGCAATTGGAATTATTAAGATATATTTATAACCAGTATAATAAGATATCTTATTTAGTAAATTAGATATCTCGATTCGTTTATTAGATATCTTATAAACTTTATAAGATATCTTATCTAATATATAAGATATCTTTATTAGTTTATAAGATATCTTATTTATTCAATTTCAAGATATCTTATTTAGTATATAAGATATCTTATTTAATATATCAGATATCTTATCTAAATTGAAGTTAATAAGATATCTTATTTAATTTATAAGATATCTGTATTAGTTTCTAAGATATCTTTATTTTAATTTTGAAAACAGCATCGGTTAGCTTATACCTTAAACTTACAGCATATATCAGCTTTAAAATTGAATATTGACTAGAAATGGCCTATTTTCACGTTTAAAAATAAACTTCCTATATAAGCCTATGTTAAATTTTGTCCATACAACTGATATCATTAATTAGTGTGCACCCTGCTGAGCCGAACTAATTCTTCTACATGCTTTGTTGTTGGACTGTGTTGTTCCTAGGGTCGACCAATCAAATGCAGTGTTGTTGTGACTAACTCACTAACTGGCAGTTCCTTTGTGAAAAGATGACAACATGCTACATTATAATATTTGGGTATTTTATGTATAATGTATGAATGCTCACAAAATTTTGTCTGTTTCCGTCCACATTTGATAACATTGTGTTTTCTTTAACACAGAAGCTAACAAAAGATACACAAGTCAAAAACTGACTGTGGGGACAAATTTATTGAATCGGTATTATTTCTAAAAAAAGCGAACTGCTTGTCAAAATAAACAAGACAGACTGGCAATAGCTCAAATTCAATGCCATTAGTGGCAGTGTTTCACTAAAATGAAAAAATCACTTTGAGTCGTTAACTTAAAACAAATAGTGCAAGATATGAACAATAACATGAGTCCCAGATGTAGTGTGTTCAAGTCGGAGGTTGGAAGGCTTGGCTTTTTAGTTGTGCATGATAGAATTAAGCAACTGCGATTTGGACACGCATCCAAAGTTTTAAGAACAATTGCCTGGACTACTTTAATCAAACTTTCAGTTAGCGAACGGCTCATATTGAAACCAGATCAAGTCGCTTCTGAGGTCAAATCAAAACTGTTAAAATTATTATTCTTCTAAAATCGACTTTGAAAAAAAATTCTTAAAACGCTATATTAAAGTAGATAGAATTTTTTTGGGGGTTTCAATATCTGAATATTTTGATACATATTAAAAATATTAAAATTTTTTGAGTTACTATCATACAAAGACTTCACGGTAAATTAGTGTGCATGCTTTCACGGCATGTCCTTGAAAAGGTATCAGTTTACTAAATTTTCAGCAATTTCGGTCTTTTGTTATTTACTCTATATTTGGCACATTTATAATAGTATGTTTTTTCATAACTTCAGTAGCATTGGAAATTATTATACTATCACAAAACTCATTTTCCGCTTTAGCAGGCCTGACATCTACGGTACAATATCTAAAAAATGTGGCTGTTCAAGATTATTAAACTAGAATCTCTGTATTCTTAGCATGTATCGCTCATTTGGCGAAAACTAAAAAGTTATTTTATAGCGATGGACGAGATGATAGAAAATGTATTCTGCTGGTGGCCATGTTTTCTATCGAACTTGCAATATAACTCCTTCCAACTGGATGAAATGAGTAATTTTTTAAAAAGGTCCTCCTTAATACATCGGGAAACGAATGCAAAGCAAAAAAAAAACAAAACAAAAACATAAAGAAAAAAAAACGGAATAAGAGGAAATTTCAAAGCAAAAAACGCTAAAGCATGGCAATTTATATTTAACACAAAAAAACCAAGAACGCCTCAAAATTACAGCACTAACAGAGTGAAAGCCTACAAAAACTGCAGGTATCATTATTTGGTAATGTAGCGTAAACCTGATCGGCTCAACCAGTCACACAGACACGTAAAAATATTGGGTTGAAAGCGGTTATTGTCATTTTCTAACCCTTGGACAAATTCAATCAAAATTCGTGTGCAGTGTGGAGTCCGAAAAAAGATTTCCCGTGCTTGAGGTGCATGCTCTTTTTATTTTGTCAGTTATGGTGTACTTGTTCATATCAGTTTTTAAACATCTTTGATTTTATGGTCTTTCAAACGTTTAGATTTTATCTGCACTGAAGAGACATAAGTTGTCGAAATGCGCATATGCAGAATCAAATTTCACAGTAACTTCGGTATTAAGTTATTTGTCTTTCTTGTATTGTAAAAATTAAGCTATGTTTTGCCATCTGCATATACATATTGCCCACATCTCCGGATTTCACTTACCAAGTTTTCTTACAATTAACTCGATGAGTGCTCTTTAATCATTTATATGTTGTATTGTCTATTGGTCCCTTTTCGAGCACTGGATGAGTGTTTGAAGAGTACATATTATTCCCATGTTGCCAAACATACAGAATGAAGTGAACAATATTCGACAAGGACTGGCCATTAATGGAGAAAAGATATCAGGAAACACTTACAATGGCCGGACATTACAATCACATGACACAATCCACCAGACAAACATAGACAACGATAGGAACTCGGGATAGCCGGTACGGTTAAACCGGTTTATGGGTACCCAAACCTCCCTTTCCTCTATCCCGTTTCCCTATAGTATAATAAACATACAAATAAAACCCAAAACAGGTGGACTATTAACTCCAAGACCACAATCTTGAAAAAGAAAAAGACAAAACGTAATTTAAAAAGATGGGCCAGGGAGTGCTCGCCGCTATATTGTCGGCTAGCTCAAGGAGCCTAGTCTGCTGCCAAAAATCATTCCTGTAAAATTTGGTTGAATTTGCGTCAATGTTTAAAAAGTAGATGTTGAAACATCATTTTACTATGATATTTCTCTGGTCGAACAAGTGAATCGAAATCAAGATTAAAAACCAAAGCTCACAGTCAGTACCTTAAAAGTTTTACACATTATATACATATCAAACGGGAAAAGTGACACTTCGATCACAAATCGTGCAAAAAATTCACTAAACTTTCACTTGCCTTTTTTAATTCGCAAAAATTAGCATCGTTCGTCTTTTATAGGTCTGAACTGTTTTGCCTCAAAATTCATCATTTTTCAAAGTGGGATGCAATAAACGGGAATAACTTTATTATTTAATCTAATTTGTACCGTTTAAATTCCGGGACCAATCGCATAAAAGCCAGGCCAATTCGGGTAAAAGTCAGGACACATTAAAATTGAAAATCAGGAATTACGGTCTTCCAGAACAATTCATGTCGCTGTTCTCTTGTCGGATTTCGATGTATTTGAAGTGTCGATACTGTCAGTGGTTTAACTGGAAAATTTGTGCTTTAATTGTAAAGAAAATTGTATTTTTAATGAAATTGGAATTTTGTTTATATTTCAAATACGCGTTCATGAATTTGAGAGATTAAAAGCGTGTAGTATGCTTTATGATAACTATATAAGATTTACTATTCCAATTTAAGGAAAGCAATCTATCTTAAGAGATATGATGAAAGCGTCTGCATGTTTACATTTTTTAGATATTATTCGTATTGAATCCGGGACAATCGTAGAAGAGCAGGACAATTTATCGTAGAAAATCATGTCCTCGCAGGACGACGTTACCTACTGTGATATTGTTTTTGTCCTGTCTGTCTGTCTGTCTGTCTGTTTGACCGAAACTTTAAGCTTGGCTATAACTTTTGAACTATATAAGGTAGACTTTTGATACTTGGCAAGTGTATAGGTCTAGTCAAGAGGAACATAAATATGCAAAAAAAAATTAGGTCAGGTCAAAGGTCAAGGTCACAGAGGTTAAAAAGGGGTGAATTTGGCTGTTTCCACATATTTGACTGTAGAATCCTTATTATTTATCGTATTGAGACGGGGTTTGTTTTATGTTATTGCTAATAAAATTGCGCAACTGTAATATGTCAACAGATTTCGTTTTCGAGAAACAAGAGGCCCAAAGGGGGACAAATGGAAAAAATAAATTTTTCAATTTTTTGTCAGATCTTGATGCAGTATATTTCTGTAAGATTCTTATAGCATGTTTAAACAGATACTTTTAACAATTAAAACCATTTCAATAAACAAGAGGCCCAAAGGGGCTTCATCTGTTTCAGAATAAAGGGGTTAAATTGGGTTTTTTTCATGGTAATAAACAACTTTTGAACTATGTAAGAGGGACTTTTAATACTTGTTAAGTGTATAGGTTTTGTCTAAAGGAACATAAATATGCTAAAAAAATTTGGTCAAAGGTCAAGGTCATAGGGGTCAAGAAGGGGGTGAAATTGGGTATTTTCATATATTTTACTGTGGAATCTGGGGGCATATGTAGTGTTTCACAAACACATCTTGTTTATCCTAAAACTCGGGTGATCATTTCTTTTAACTGTCTACATAGTTATCTCTGTGACCGCCTTATTAATCAAGGCTTCAAAAAATTCTGTTTCATATGATCATTAAAAAAAGTTCTTCAATAGATATCAGTCCCTTGTTGAAAAATTTGAAGTTTCAGCCCAAATTCATGATTCAAGATTCTTTTTTTAACTTAATACTGCATTAATTTCTTTTATTCATGTTTTTTTTATCATCTGTTTCTGTATAAATATGCTGCAGGACCAATAATGACATCAATGACAACGGAATAAGAGTGCAGACGAGTTAATCACATGACAGGAGAGAAGCCTTGAAACTCTCAACTGTTCACGAAGTTACTACACTATCTGGTCATTTGTTCCAATCAATAGTAGTTCAGACAAAAAAGAGTTTTTATATTGTTCTGCCTTGCCTAGTGTCACTTTATAGCACTTTTAGTTGTTAAGTTCAAATTTCTCTATGATGTTACTGGATACACATGTATTTATAAAATCACTTTCTTGTTGAGCTTTGATGTTTCGTTTAGGTCTTTCTTTTATTAGCACTGGGTCAGTTGGAATAGCTGGTACTAACCCCCAGCCACCTTGTAGAAGAATGTTAGACGGCTCGGGTGTCTTCGGTCTTGAAGGCCTGGCAACTCTAGCTCTTTCATCAACCTAGTGATGCTGCCTTCCCCTCTTCTGGTATAGTCACCATTGATGAATCGCACTGCTTGTCGTTGGACACGTTCTAAAGAATTAATATCCTTTACATAGTAAGGGTCCCAGACTAAAGATGCGTATTCTAAGAGCGATCGAACTAATGAGGTGTATGCTTGTTTCCGGCAGTCCTTTGGGCAGTGTCTCAAATTATGACAGAGGAAGACAAGTGTGTAATTAGTTTTCTTCGCTGTTTTAGTTATGTGGTAGTTCAATTTAAGATCAGACGATACGATGGCTCCTAGGTATGGGTTTTGTTGTACCTGCTAAAGTATATGACTGTTCAGTTCGTAGAAACGCGATGATTAGTTGTTGATGCTGAGTAGATAACATTTTTTCTTATTAAACTTCATGCCCCATTTATGGGCCCATTGATCTGGTGTAGAGGGTCTTTTTTTAAAGCGAGATGGTTTTGCCTACTTCGGATTTTTTTTTGTATAATAGACAGTCGTCTGCAAAAACTCTTACTTGTGATCTTACTGTGTCCGGGAAATCATTTAAATGACAAAGAAACGTTAGGGGCCATTGACGGTCCCCAGGCTGCGGGACCCACGAGTCTACTTTGACGGAGTCTGAATGTTCACCATCCACTAGCACCTTCATGCTACGTTGACATAGAAACATTTCTAGCCACTAAAGTATTGGTCCATCAATTTCAAAGGAGTCTAGTTTTGAGAGGAGCTTTCGATGTGGGACGGTATCGAAAGCCTTCCAGAAATCTAGGATTATAACATCAGTTTGTGTGCCCTGGTCAAAATATTGGAGGAGGTCATTCATCGTGATGAGTAGTTGTGTTTACAAATCATGCACCAATTTGCGTTGTCATGTTATTCTCACGCATTAAGTCAAGTATAACTTAAAGAATTTCTAAAGAAAGGTTTCTCTATATAATATTTTAATTCAAATACACACGCTTTTTCATTCGGAGGACTTAGATACTAATTATAGCATATACAATGTCATTTTTAGTCGCAGAAGAAATTCTGTGGCTTATGCTGTCGCATAGGACGAGGAGAGCCAGGAATCCACCAGGTTAAATAACCCCAAATATATTTCATTCTTAGAATCCATGAATTCCTTGCATTCGCACTCTTGAATGCAAAAATTAAAAACATATAGATTATTTTTCCTGATAAAGTATCAAAATTACTGCAATTTAAATGTTATATTATTGTATAGTTACTTCACCATTTGGGATTATATTGGTGGTTAATGTTAAAAAGCTGCAGAAGCATCATGATCAACGTGGATAAATAATAAAATATTTCTACTCATATCACATGTAGATAGTATTACCGGTGACCCACACTCCATCAGTTAATCGGTCGTGTGTAACAGATCAAATTCAGCAGCTAGGAATATTAATGGGTCAGTTATTGCTGAACATTCATCAGTTCATCATCGGTGTGTAACAGATTCTTCGTTGTTGGTGCCAAGATTTTCTGCATGTTATAAAATCACATAAAGTGCAAGAAATCAATTGAGTTAAATAACACAAAATATTATACACTCATAACAGTCATTGACTTCTTGAATTTGCATTCTTGAATGCAAAACCTTTTTAAAACTAGTCAATATCAAACCATATGAAACCAAATGAAATAAAGGGGACAACAGGAAACACCTACAATGGCTGAAAATTATAATCACATGCCACAATCTGGTAGGGAACTACACAGGAAAAACACAAATTAGACAAAAGACAAACGTAAACAACGATAGGAACTCGGGACAGCCGGACTTGGTACCGGCACTAGCAAAAGCCAGCGGTAGGGTTAAACCGGTTTATTGGTACCCAAACCTCCCCTTTATCTGTCCCGTTTCCCTATAGTTAAGTAAACATACGAATAAAACCCAATACAGGTAGACTACTAACTCCATGACCACAATCTTGAAAGGAGAGAAATTACAATACGTAATTTTGAAAGATGGGTCAAGGGGTGCTCGCCGCTAAACTGCCGGCTAGCTAAAGGAGCCTAGTCTGCTGGTAAAACACTGCCGCACTACGGAAGAAAAATCAAACTCAAAACTTCCCGCAGGATTTGGTCAAGAATCATCATATATTTCAGTAGACATCGACAGTATCAGTGAGAGGCCGGTATGTATTTAAAATTATCAGGTCACTAGATCTCATAGCTAATTTAACGGATGCAAGCAGAGTATCTTGTCAATATCCCCTATTACGTAAAGAATATAAGTTACGTCCCAGCTTTTCTGGATTTTTAATCAGTTTCTGCATTATACCAGCATATCGACAAAATCATTAAAATTTGAAAAAATGCCTAAGTGTTCTAATGGAATGCACCTATACCATAGTTTGTCCCGTGTGGTGTCACCACTTCATTATCGGGATTTGTTCTGTGATTTCGTGATACCAGGAAAATTCTTGAACACGGAACATTTTCCGAACGTGTGTGAAATGACCAGTTTCAAGTAAACTACCCGATAGTGCAGAAGCAAAACCTAATGTAAAAAGCAGAAAGGTAAATTCCATTATTCTCTTGCTTGTTTAACTAGAAATCTTGTCAATGTTGTTTCCTACCCCCTTTTATCTGTGTGCACAATTGACGTACAGACCTAAGAGGTGCCGTTTTGATATTTATTCCTCATTTATGAAAAAAATCCGATTTTTCTGATATTAAAAAATCATATTTTTGATATCAGAAAATACTTTTCTACATCCAAAAATCGAATTTCTGATATCAAAAAATAGTAGTGAATTTCTGATATTAGAAATTTGATTTTTTTATATAAGAAATTCTATTTTTTTTTCTCTCAGAAAAGATTTTTTTTATAAACAAGAGGCTCTCAAGAGCCTATATCACTCATCTGAGCCATGGCTGACATAGATAAAAGGCATTTCCAATAGTATTCAATGTTAATCTGTTCCCTGCTGGAGGCCAACTTGGATTGGATGAAGACATGCCAAATGCAAATTCAAGGGGGCCACCAGAGGACTTTCGTGATCAAGTTTTATAGTTCTAATTGGATTAGTGGTTTCAGAGACTTAATTCTTTTCATGGAATCAAATATAAACTATCTTAATGCTAGCAGCCATATTGGATGAGGTGTGGTCCTCCCGGATAACTTTATTGGAAGGTGCCATCCAAGTACCATTGTGTTCGAAGTTGTTTCAGAAATGATCTTTTAATGTGTTTGGATGCGTTTTCCATTTCGACCAATTTCACACCAACTTTCAAAAATAATTTGGGCAGGGGTTTCCCTTGTTATTTAGATAGCAATTTTTGCGGAAATTAAAACATAACAAGCCCCTTTAAAAAAATATTTGGGCAGGGGCTCTCCTTATTTACTAGTGTTTACATATATCTGAAAATAAAACATAAAATCTAGCAGAATACTTTTTTCTAAAATTACAGTTTTCTTGTTTGGTTTCCACGGCAAGCGAAAGCTCCACCATCCATTACAACCCATAACAGAACACCATTAAAAATTAGGCAGGAGTTACCCTGATAATCAAGGTAATACATATTGCTGAAATTAAAAAAAAACATCTAGTCTCCCTTTAAAAAAAATGGACAGGGGTTCAACTTATCTAATAAACATATTACTGATATCAAAGATAAAACATCTAGCAGAATACTTTTTTCTAAAATTTCAGTTTTCTGGTCTAGTTTCCATGGCAACTGAGAGCTCAACCATCCATTACAACCCATATAAGCACAATTCAAAAAATGCATGGGTGTTCCGTTGAACACATGTGTCGCCTACACTATACAAATAAAGAATTCCTGTTTTGTTTTATAATGACAAAGTCCAATGATAATCAGAAATAATCTAAATTAATGATAAACTAAATGCATGGTGCACATCTGCATTGAAGTTTGGTTGGAAAGTACCAAGTGGTCTATGAGGAGTGGTATACCCTATGACGCAAATAAGCTAAAATGACAAAGTCCAAAAATAGCTAGAAAATCTGAAAAAAAAATCAAAATAAATGAGAAACTAAATGCATGGTGCACATCTGCAATATATATTGAAGCATTTCTGCAAGTTTGGTCGGAAAGTACCAAGCAGTCTATGAGGAGTTGCGGATAATGGAGGTATACCCTATGACCCAAATAAGCTAAAATGGCAAAGTCCAAAGACAACTAGAAAATCTGAAGAAAAAAAAAATAAATGAAAATCAAAATGCATGGTGCACATCAGCAATATATATTGAAGCATTCTTGCAAGTTTGGTTGCAAAGTACCAAGCAGTCTATGAGGAGTTGCGGATAATGGAGGTATACCCTATGACCCAAATAAGCTAAAATGGCAAAGTCCAAAGACAGCTAGAAAATCTGAAAAAAATATAAATAAACGAAAAACAAAATGCATGGTGCACATCTGCAATATATATTAAAGCATTCTTGCAAGTTTGGTTGCAAAGTACCAAGCAGTCTAGGAAGAGTTGCGGATAATGGAGGTATACCCTATGACGCCAATAAGCTAAAATGACAAAGTCGAAAAATAGCTTAAAAATCTGGAAAAACAGAAATAAAGAAAAACAAAATACATGGTGCACATCTACAATATATACTGAAGCATTCCTGCATGTTTCGTTGCAAAGTACCAAGCAGTCTAGGAGGAGTTGCGAATAATGGAGGTATACCCTATAACACCAATAAGCTAAAATGACAAATTCGAAAAATAGCTGAAAAATCTGGAAAAACAGAAATAAAGAAAAACAAAATACATGGTGCACATTTACAATATATATTGAAACATTCCTGCAAGTTTTGTTGGAAAGTACCGAGCAGTCTAGGAGGAGTTGCGGATAATGGAGGTATACCCTATGACGCCAATAAGCTAAAATGACAAAGTCGGAAAATAGCTTAAAAATCTGGAAAAACAGAAATAAAGAAAAACAAAATACATGGTGCACATCTACAATATATACTGAAGCATTCCTGCAAGTTTCGTTGGAAAGTACCAGGCCGTTTAGGAGGAGATGCGGATAATGTAAAAATTTTTGAGCCATACAGACAGACGGACAGACAGACACACGGACAGACGGACGGACGCAAGACGACGGATAGTGATCCCTATGTGTTCTGCTGGCAGTCATCTTGGATGAGGTACGGACCTGCCAAATACCTTTTTTGGAAAGGACCATCTAAGGACCATTGTGCCTTATTTTGGTTTTAATTGGACTAGTAGTTTCTTAGAAGATCTTTGAATGTATTTCCAATAGGATCCAATGTTAAAACTATGTTCTCCGCTGGCGGCCATCTTGGATGAGGTACGGACCTGCCAGATATATTTTATGGAGGGGACCATCTAAGGACCATTGTGACTAAGTTTGGTTCTAATTGGAATAGTAGTTTCTGAACAGAAGGTCTTTAAATGTATTTTCCATAGGGTCCAATGTTCAAATGTGTTTTCTGCTGGTGGATGAGGTACGGACATGCCGGATACCCTTTTTGGAATGGACCATCTAAGGACCATTGTGACTAAGTTTGGTTATAATTGGACCAGTACTTTCTGAGAATTAGATATTTGAATGTATTTTCCATAGGGTCTAATGTTAAAACTATGTTCCCCGCTTGCGGCCATCTTGGATGGGATATGGACCTGCCAGTTCCTTTTCAGGAAGTGACTACCTAAGGAGCATCGTGACTTTGTTTATTTATAATTGGACTGGTATTTTCTGAGAAAATCTTTGAATGTCTTTCCCATAGGGTCCAATGTTAAAACTATGTTTCCTGCTGGTGGCCATCTTGGATGAGGTGCTGACTTGCTGGATACCCTTTTTTGATGGGACCATCTAAAGACCATTGTGGCTAAGTTTGGTTTTCATTGGACAAGAAGTTTCTGAGAAGATCTTTGAATGTATTTTCCACAAGGTCAAACGTTAAAACTGTTCCCTGCTGGCAGTCATCTTGGATGAGGTACGGACCTGCCAAATACCTTTTTTGGAAAGGACCATCTAAGGACCATTGTGCCTTATTTTGGTCTTAATTGGACTAGTAGTTTCTTAGAAGATCTTTGAATGTATTTCCAATAGGATCCAATGTTAAAACTATCTTGGATGAGGTATGAACCTGTCAAATACCTTTTTTATATGGGAACATCTAAGGACCAATGTGACTAAGTTTGGTTATAATTGGACTTGTACTTTCTGAGAAGATCTTTGAAAGTCATGACCAATGAAGACATGGATGTAGCGTTGCTCGACAATTAGCAAAGAATTCCGCTCAAACCGGTGCTAGGGGCCATCTTGAACTTATTATGAGGTATGAGCAAAGCTCATTGTTGAAGGCCTCGTGGTGACTTCAAGAAGAACAACAATAAAAGCGTTGTTCCTTTGCTTGTTTTTTTTACCATGTATTTGTAGAGACTTTGTCTCATGTGCATTTACTCCATATCCTTTCATTCACAATTCCCAAAGGGTCCAATGTTAAAACTATGTTCCTGCTGGCAGCCATCTTGGATGAGGTACAGACCTACCAGGTGGCTTTTTTGGAAGGAACCATCTAAGGACCATTGTGACTAAGTTTGGTTATAATTGGACTAGTACTTTCTGAGAAGATCTAATGTTTTTTCCATAGGTCCAATGTTAAAAATTAGTCCACTCTAGCAGCCATCTTGAATAAGGTACGGACTTGCAGGATACAATTTTTAAAGGGGACTACCAAAGGAATACTGTGACCAAGTTGGATTCCAATTGGCCCAATGGTTTCAGAGGAGAAGATCTTTGAATGAAAAGTTTACAACAGACAGGTGATGGATGCCAAGCAGAGCCAGGTGAGCTAAAAATAAGAAATACATGTAAATAGTTAAACTATGCCTCATTCAGACCTGATGGATGTCTTTATTTGAAGGGATCATCTTAGGACCATTTTGTACAGTCCTTCTTGATACAATTTTAATGGGGACCACCCTTTGACGATTGTGACAAAGTATGGATCCAATTTGGCCACTTGTTAGGAAAATATCTTTGAAATTAACAAATAGTTTGGTTCCATACAACTTATCATGTCAAATGTGAAATCATTTTGAAATCATTTGAGAAAAATGCAGTAAAAAATCATGTTTTACAATATTCTGTATCTGAGCACATATTTTGTCACATATGTCTGATGGAACTGTTCATAGGAGGTTCATTACAACTTTGAATATAAACACTGCAAGCCTGGTAGTTTGAAAACAATAAATAAAGTACAGAAGAAGCCAAGTGAAAAANTTATCAAACATACAGGACTTAAATTAAAAGGTCCCTTGCAGATTATGTACAGGCTGCATATAAATTCTGCAACCAATCCCATTAAAAATGAGACAGAAATACTTTACAGAAGGATAGAGAATTCAGTATACTTCGCTCTCTATGAGTAGTGGTATGACTATAGAACATGGCTGCAAACTAAGTGACAAAGTACCTCACTTTTCTATGGAAAAGCAGCAATTTATCCTTTAGAAATTATTCATCTTTTTATCACAATGGACATGTAAACATAATTCATTTTTTTTTAAACTTTGAAGCATTTTTACTAAAAAAAAAAAACAATATTTGCTTTTCTTGTTAATTTAATGATTGTTTATTTGCTGCTTTCAAGACAGAAAACGAATAACAACAGTTCTAACATCAGTTTTATAACATCATATATGTTTCAAACAATTTTTTTTTCTGAAAAATGAAAGCACTACATTTAGTAAAAGCATTTTTAAGAAAACTGATAGAAATATATTAAGCAGATACTTTATGACAGATGTCATTCCCTAAAATAACAGTACTGGAGTGAAGATGTCTGTTTTTACACCTGTTCTAGGAAAAAAAACATTTGAATGAAGATCCCAAAGCTTTTTCAAATAAAAATGATTCATATCCATAGTTACCGAACCCAACTTCAGAAATGATTACATTGTCATTATTTTTCAAAATCTTTTAAAATCTAAAATCTAATCAGAATAATGAAAAAGTATCCATTTTATGTATTTTAGTGAAGGATACACATTTTAGTTTGCATCTAATACAAGACATTTCTAAACACAAAATTTGAAAAAAATGTGATGCCACTGTCAATCATAATGATGCAGACCATAGTGTAAGATTGCCGTTTTTATCTTACAAAAGTTCAACCTTACCACTCACACAACAATGTTGGGATCCCTTTTCAGCTTGTCCTGCTTATTTATTTGAAACATGATATTATAATTACCATCACTATTATTTTTTACTTTTCCTTCACATACGATTTAATTAATCTGCTGTCGCATTATAAGATATTTATTCTGATTATAAGGATGCACTCTGGTTTTAAACTGATAAAACAAAAAACGTACAGTATGCACAATAAGTCGATTTAATCACAAGCACACTTTTGAAATGAAAACCACTTAAATATTTTATATGCTCTAATATTTTATTCCAATTTATCTGAACAGTGTGTGAACCACAATTTTCAGCATGCTTTAGATATTGAATTCAATATTTCATATAATTTTTTTTCAAATTTTAAATGACAGTTTATGTCAGATCAAACACTTTTAAATCCTAAATGACCTCTTTTTTTTCTTAAACCATATTCCAGAAAATCGACAAGGGATGGCCTCTATGCATATCTGAGGCAGCTGTCAATGCTTTTTGTAACAAAATAATACACATTTGAGGGTAGACGTCACTTCTTTCCACAAAAAACCTACATGCTTGAGGGCAGATGTCACTTCTTTCTTTGAGGACTGATGCCATTGCTTTTCTTAAAAACAAAAAGAACACATATTTGAGGGCAGATGTCATTGCTTTTCCTAAAGATAATAAATAATACATTTTGAAGGTATTGCTATGCAAAGCTATTATTGTAAACTAGCAAACAGCCAAGCAACATTATGTGTTGCATACTAAAATACCATTTTTTAAAATACAGGTACTAATAAAGATTTTACAAAATTAATAGGTGATTCCATTTTACAATGTTCTATTAATGAAGATTTTATAAAAAAAAAATAGGTGGTTTGACAATGAACTACGCAATTAAGGTGTGAACTGACATTAAAGTCAGTCACAAGAATGACAAACATTTCTCTATTCATGTTTTCCTTGAATTTTCAGGTGCCATTTTCAAACCATTTTAATTTTGATTTTTTTCAAATTTCAGTTGAAGATTTTTTTTTCAGAATTATTTGGAGCTGAATGATAATGAAAAATTAAGTCGGGGAACAAAACAGTCAATTTTCACCTGCAGACAATGTTATCAAAGCTGCAGACATCAACAGAAAAAAGTCTGGATTGCATACTGTTTTGTAGCAGCTTTATACAACATCAAATGAATACTCCACTCGATCTTAAACTTGTTTAGTTTAAGGCTGTTTCACATGTAAAACAATGTTTACCTACATACTACATTTTATTCGTAACAGGAACTGAAACAGCTGTATGCAAAACTTTTATGTGCAATTATTTTTTTTAATTATTTTTACTAATTTTAGAGATTACGGTGAAAGATTTAAATTTCTTTGTGAAATAAAAGTGATAATTAACTGTGGAATTATTTTCCAAAATTTCACTCTAGGAAGTGACGTCACAATAGATGTTGTCAACATTGTTGATATTAAGTAAACGTCTCAGCGGATTAACATCGAAATCATAGTCCATGCAATGAATTTTAAAATATACCTCTATATATTAAAGAAAAGGATCTATAAACTAATCCTAGATTCTGATTATTGAAAATATTCAACTCATGATAGAAAATGGCTGTAATTCACTTGTGCACTATGCGCATTCGTGAATTACTGTGTTATTTGTTATTTGTTGATTATTTTGTGATAATCAAAATCTCGGATCAGTTATAGTATAATTAACAAGTGTGGATCGTATTGCAAGGCAATACAGGAGTCCCCTACCGGTGGAATAATTCAGTGATACCAGCAAAAATAGTTAAAGAAAAGTTTTCCTAGCCCAAGGCCCATAACCTCGTCAAAAAATCAATGGACCCAACCAATACTCAAACTTGATCTGTAACCCATAGTAGTTGATTAACAATGCAAATATCAGCTTAATATCTGAAACGGTTAAGAAAAAAAGTCTGGAAAACCTATATTTTACCAAAATTTTCTAAGTCAAAGGCCCATAACTGCGTCCAAAATCAATTGACCGGAACCAAACTTGAACTTCATCTGTAACTCATTATGGTAGAATCACATACTATATATTAGCTCAATATATGGAACGGTTTAGAAAAAAAGTCCGGAAAACTGATATTTTACCGAAATACTCAAATTCCAAGTCCAATAACTCCGTCCAAACTCAGTGGACCGGAACCAAACATGAACTGCATCTGTAACTCATGATGGTAGACTCACATACCAAATATTAGGTCAATATGTGGAACGGTTTAGAAAAAAAGTCCGGAAAACTGATATTTTACCGAAATAGTCAAAGTCCAAGTCCCATAACTCCGTTCAAAGTCAGTGGACCTGAACCAAACACGAACTTCATCTGTAACTCATGATGGTAGACTCACATACCAAATATTAGCTCAATATGTGGAACGGTTTAGAAAAAAAGTCCGGAAAACTGATATTTTACCGAAATAGTCAAAGTCCAAGTCCAATAACTCCGTCTAAAGTCAGTGGACTGGAACCAAACATGAACTTCATCTGTAACTCATGATGGTAGACTCACATACCAAATATTAGGTCAATAGGTGGAACGGTTTAGAAAAAAAGTCCGGAAAACTGATATTTTGCCGAAATAGTCAAAGTCCAAGTCCCATAACTCCGTCCAAACTCAGTGGACCGGAACCAAACACGAACTGCCTCACATACAAAATATTAGGTCAATATGTGGAACGATTTAGAAAAAAAGTCCGGAAAACTTGAGTGTGACAGACTGACGGACTGACGGACGGACTGACGGACTGACGAAGTGCAAACCTAAAGTCCCATTCAGCGATGCCGGTAGGGGACTAATAAATGAGGGTGGGTAGAAGGGAGTTTGATCCTAGAATCCTGAGAAAATCACTTTCAAATCCTAAATTCCCAAGAAAAAGCATGTAGATCGTTTAATCCAGAGTCCTGGACAATTACGATGCAAATACCAGATCCTTTTAAGGGTCAATCCCAATTTCCAGCTGGATTAAATAGCTTATTACTTAATGTGGTGTCCTGTAAAAGGTACTTCCTCCCCCTCATAAATGTTCTGACTAATCTGTGTGTTTTTGTGTATTAACCACAATAAAACATTAAATTCCATCTCGGCATTGTGAGAAACAAAATTAGTTTACTAATGTTTTGTACAGCTATTTCTACATATTTTGTTGGCAGTATCTATACAGAAATTAAGATATGATTAGTTCCTGATGTAAAGAAACATAAATCTATGCAAAGAGAATTTGCAAGTCAGAAAATAACTAACATTTACATTAGTAACAAAATACAAAAATCCACACAAACACAACTGATAATAAATAAAATGTATAAATAGAATTAAAAAATAAATAAAAAAATCCAAACCATTTGTTTATCCTTGTATTCAAGTGATTTAAGTGATTAAGTGTATTAAAATAAAAACAAAGCATTGTGCTTCCATGTAACCTTTTAAGAATTTGACAGGATTTAATGCTAGATTAGTCTATAATATTATAAATCTGGGAAACCTTGAATATACATTAATTTTCAAAACTATTAATAGTATAAAATTTTCGTATTTGGTATTATTTTCATTTTTTGAGACATAAAGTTTTTCATGTATTGTTTATGTTAGAAAACTAGAGGCTTAGAGACTGAGCCTGTATCGCTCACCTGACAAAATGGTACTATGCCATGCATGACCAAAAATTATGTTTTATACCAATGGGGTCTAAGGTATAGCTATGTCATCCATTGACACCCATTGAAATGAGTAATTTTTGCAAAGGGCCTTCTTTATATTTAGTTCAATTTGCTTTTTGGTTGAATTTGCTTCAGTGGTTTCAGAGGAAAAGACAAAAATGTGATTTCCCCTTAGGGTCCTATGCTAAACTATGTTCCGTGCTGGTGGCCATGTTTTTTATCAGATCTGAACAAAATGACCAATCTTTGTTAAGGACCTTTAGTGCATCATTCCTATTAAGTTTGGATGAATTTGCTTTAGTGGTAAGTTTCAGAGGAGAACGTGAAAATGTGATTTTTCCCATAGGGTCCAATGTTAAACCTAAGTTCTGTGCTGGCGGCCATGTTTTTTATCAGATGGGAACAAAATGAGCAATCTTTGTTAAGGACCTTTAGTACATCACTTCTGTAAAGTTTGGCTGAATTTGCTTCAGTGGTTTCAGAGGAGAAGATGAAAATGTCATTTTCCTATAGATTTAAATGTTAAACTATGCTCCCTGCTGGCGGCCATGTATTTAATTGAATCAGAACAAAATGAGCAATCTTTGTTAAGGACCTTTAGTACATCATTCCCGTAATTGCTTCAGTGGTTTCAGAGGAGAAGATGAAAATGTGATTTTCCCATAGGGTCCAATGTTAAACTATGTTCGGTGCTGGTGGCCAGGTTTTTTATCGGATCAGAACAAAATGAGCAATCTTTGTTGAGGACCTTTAGTACATCATTCCCGTAAAGTTTGGTTGAATTTGCTCCGAGGGTTACAGATACCATGAATATGTGATTTTTCCCATTGGGTCCAATGTTAAAGATAAGTCCCACACTGGCCATGTTTTTAATCGAATCGGAATGAAATGACAAATCTTTGTTAAGGACCTTAAGTACATCATTCCTGTAAAGTTTGGTTGAATTTGCTTCAGTGGTTTCACAGAAGAAGATGAAAATGTGATTTTCCTATAGGGTTCAATGTTATACTATGTTTGGTGCCGGCAGCCATGTTTTTTATCGGATCGGAACAAAATGAGCAATCTTTGTTAAGGACCTTAAGTACATCATTCCTGTAAAGTTTGGTTGAATTTGCTTTAGTGGTTTCAGAAGAGAAGATGAAAATGTGATTTTACCCATAGGGTCCAATGTTTAACCTAAGTTCTGCGCTGGCAGCTATGTTTTTTATCAGATCGTAATGAAATGAGCAATCTTTGTAAAGGACCTTTAGTACATCATTCCTTTTAAGTTTGGTTGAATTTGCTTCAGTGGTTTCAGAGGAGAAGATGAAAATGTGAAAAGTTAACGGACGGACAGACAATGGACAGACGAAGGACGGACGCCAAGTGATGGCAATAGCTCACACTGACCCTTCGGGTCACGTGAGCTAAAAAGACAAATATAACAAAAACTCACATATAACTACAAGATTTTATACAAATATAGCAAGCAAGTATTAAGACTTATTAAATAGTATATATACAAAGGAAATGAAATTCTTATTTACTAACATAAATAAACTGACAGCTTTTGAAAATTTAACAATTTTGTCGCCAGCGACTTCTGTATAATATTTCAAAATATAGTCACCAGGATTGTTATAACAAGACTTCAGTTCGGAATTCAAAAGTGAAACTTAATAAAAGCTATATATATTTGTATTGCTGTTTCTATCATTACCATTACATTACAGTGCATGATTTTTCACAAATTAAGTTGACAAACAGAATCCGGCAGAATAATAATTTAAGGACGGAATGATGTACATTTTTAATAATAACAATTTTGGACAGATTCAACCTAACAATTTGGATGGAATCAACCTAACAATTCAGTATGCAATCAATAAAACATTTAGGACAGAATCAACCTTACAAATTAGGACGGAATCAACCTTACAAATTTGGATGGAATCAACCTAACAAATTAGGACGGAATCAATCTAACAAATTAGGACGAATCAACCGTACAAATTAGGACGGAATCAACCTTACAAATTAGGACAGAATTAACCTTACAAATTAGTACGGAATCAACCTAACAAATTAGGACAGAATCAACCTTACAAATTAGGACAGAATTAACTTTACAAATTAGGACGGAAACAACCTAACAAATTAGGATGGAATCAACCTAAGGAAAATTCACACTACAGAGATACACTAGTCAACATATAAAGATATTGCAGAATATATAAGTACATTACAGAAAAATTTATAGAAAGATGTTTTAAAAGCAAATAAAAATGCAAAATGATAATCTAAAAAATAAAAAAAAATAATAAATTATTTGTCTTCTATCTGACAAAATCTATTAAGGTTGCCTTAGGGTCTGTAAGTCTCGTTCAATTTTTGAAACTTCCCAGTACAAAAATTCTTCCTTGAAGTTGCATTTTATACTGAGACAGACGATGTCTCAAACAAAAAAATTAAACGTCATAATTATGAAATGTCATGTTTTTGCAGGCAATGTTTTCTACTTGCAGCTTTTACCATGAATTTTCAGTGTCACATGACAAGATTCTTGGTGTCACTTGACAAGACTGGGTGTCACATGACAAGATTCTCAGTGTCACATGGTGAAATTCTCCGTGTCACATGACAAGATTCTCGGTGTCATATGACAAGATTTTCAGTGTAACATAACAAGTTTCTCAGAGTCACATGACGAGACTTACTGGCCCTATTCAAATTAGACACAATATCATCTCATTTCAAATATCCATTTCAACATATTATTTTTCACTATTAAGTTATTATGCAAATTACATGAGTTTCACAACTGTGAAATGTCTAACATAATTAACTGTACATGTTAACTGTCTTTTATATTTCTTTTTTTAAATATTTCTTTTAGAAATTGAATTACATTATTAAAACAAAATTCAAGACTCTCTTTTGATCATATTAAAACAGTTTTTACAATATATATCTATTAGCCAATAATTGTGATCATTTTAGGATATGACATACATATGAATTTCATTGATTTCTCTATGATCATATATAAACAAAGCATTGTTTTCATTCATTAACATGAAGGTAAAAAATACAACTCTCTTCTGATTGTCTTACATAAGGTACGAACTGGTCTTCAAAAACCAATATACCAAGGAAATTAAGATACTGATGGATTTACTACAAAATCATTTCAAAGTTAAAACCATATTCAAAAATTACTTATTTGTACCATACAGACCTAAAAAAAAATCTCCATACATGATACATGTGAAGTCTGTTTTGAAAAAAAAAAAAAAAATTTGTCACAGGGCCTGCAAGTCTAATTTAGTTTTAAACTACTACTTTAAAAGTTCAGTTCCATGTAAAAATCAGAAATCTGGTGGCACATGACTGAAATGAATTTTCTTTTCTTATTGATTTTTTTAGTATAGTTATAAAGATTTGTAAGGAATATACCCAGTTTTTCTTATTTACTCATTGCATTTTCTAGAAATAAATTACACAGAATGTACTACAGGTTACTGACCAGCAAAATATATAAGTTACGACATGTTTTAGCATTATTGCCAAAGAGATGTGTGCAATTTACAGCTATTTTACTGCAAGTATTAGAGGACAAAAATCATGTTATACAAAAATGTACTCAAACCCTTTACCCTTTTTGAAAGAATACTCTATATAGAATATACTACAAAAAGGGAGATGATATCTATTTAGAATGTACTACAAAAGGGGAGATAACTTGCTTATATTCATATCAAAATTATAAGGAGTTTAAATGCTATTTTAACCATAACAACACACTTGAAAAAAAATTGAGATTATGAATTTGCTTATGAACAGACATTTTAAGATAAGACCAAAACTTCTGAAAATAAACTTTCACATGTGCCACCACTATAGCAAAATATTTTGATTTGTATATGAAACTGTACTTAAATGAAGAAATTGCCCTTTGAAATAAAATATGATGTCAAAAATGAAACAAAAAATATTTAGCCATTTTGCAACATCAAGTTTTGCCACAGAACATTTCAAATTGAATTTGTTGTAAAATAAAATCTCATTATCACATGACAAGACATAGAGGTCCTATTTATTAAGGAAATAATTAGAGCAGTCAGGAGATTAAACATCAACTCTGGTAAATGAACCAGCTGAGCTAGGTCTTGAATCTGGATTTCCCACTGGTCCATATGCAGATTCTTTTAATTTTGAGTTTTCGTTTGTAGAACCACAAATGGCATGAATTTTCCTGCAAAGAGAGTAAGTAGCAAACATACAGTGGCTTAGTTGATAAGATAAGTATGAACCAGAGGCTAACATAGGCCTGTATCACTCACCTGGCTACGGGTTTTATTCATGGTATGGTATCAAAGATAGAGCAACTATTTTTCAATACTGTGCAATATAAAAACTAGAGGACCATCAATATTATATGATGATAATAATTTTCCAATAGGGTACAATCACCATGTATCATCCGTACACAGGATATAGGTACCAGGACTGGTTTTCATTAAAATTTCAATGCAAGCTATCATGAGTGTACAGTGTTACCAGTGTATAGCTACTAAGTACCTATAAACTGGATCCACGTACACTAATGGTAACAATTATTGAAATTTAAACGAAAACCAGTCCTGGTACCTATATCCTGTGTACGGATGATACACGGTGACAATGTTCAACTAAGATCCTCAGTGGCAGCCATCTGTTATTTCAGATTGGCAGTAGGTGAGCTAAAAAACATAACTTTTAAAGAAGGACCACCTTAGATTCATTGTAACTAATTTTTGCATCAATGGAAAAGCAGTCTCAAATAAGAATACCTGAATGCATTTCCCATTGGGTACTATTTTCCCCACTGGCAGTCATCTTAGATAAGGTAAGAATCACAAATTTTGAAGGCGACTTTCAAATTTTATTAAAATTGTTCAAGCATTTTAAGAGATCTTTGAGTGTATTTCTCATAAGGTTCTATGTTATACTATGTTCCCCATTGGCAGCTATCTTGGATGAGGTACCAACATAAAAATCACAGACTTTGAAGGGGAACACTCAAAGACTATTGTGACTTGATTTGGTTTAAATTGTTCTAGCAGTTTCAGAGGAGAAGTTCTCTGAATGTATTACTCATAGGATCCTATTTTAAATTATGTTCCCTGCTGGTGGCCATCTTTGATCTGAAGTGGACTTTCTGGACACAGTTTTCAAAGTGGGCGAACAAAAGACAATTATGACCTTGTTAGGTTACAATAGGAAAGGAGATTCAGAGGAGAAGATCTTTGAATGTGTTTTCCTGTAGGGTCCAATGTTATACAAATTAAGTTCTTATTGGTGCCCATCTTGGATTAGGTACATACATGCAGAACATTCTTTTAAAAGGGATCACCCAAAGACCATTTTGACCAAGTTTGGTTCCAACTGGCTTTGTGGCTTCAGAGGAGAAGATCTTTGAATTCTTCCATAAATAGTGGTTTGCAGTGTAAGATGACCCGTGTAAGATTGATGCACACGACCTCATCTTACACGGGAAAATGGCCAACCATAAGTGTTCATTCTTGTGATTAAACAATCGTTACCATGGCTAAACGTTATAACACACCTGACCTCACAATGTAAAGAACACTCAAATGGCGAGGACTCTGTTCACACGGTATAGGTTTGCGTGTGTTTCTTTTCGTATTTTATGGAAGAAATAGGAACTTGCATTCGATCAAAATCAAAGATCGGGATATCTTTCACTCGTGTAGGAAATTATACGTCTTTTCCTCTCTTTTCGCTACGCTCAACTCGAGAAAAGACGAAATTTCTTACACTCCTGAAAGATATCCCAATCTTTAATTCAGCCTTATGCAAGATCCTATTATGCTTTTCCACTAGGGTTTAATGTTCAACTTTGTCCCCTGTTGGCAGCCATCTCAGATAAGATGCAGACAAACTGGACAAATTTTTCATTGGGGACCACAAAAGGACTACCAGTATATTGACCAAGTTCGGTTCCAATTGGCTTTCTTGTTTCACAGGGAAGTTTTTTTGAATGTAAAATAATGTTCCCTGCTAGAGGCCATCTTGGAAGTAATACAAACTTGCCCTTTTTTAAAGGGGACCAATTAAGGACTATTGAGACCAAGTAGATTCCTATTGGCCAAATAGTTTGAATATATTTTCCCATAGGGTCCAATGTTAAACTAAGTTCCCAATGGCGGCAATCTTTGATTAGGTGCAGTTTTCTTTAAGGGGACAACACAAGAACTTTTGTGATCAAGTTTGGTTGCTCAGGTTTCAGTGGAGAAGACCTTTGAAGGAAAAGTTTTCAAAGGGCCTCAGCAAAAGCTCAATCTGAATGTTGCTAGGTGAGCTAAAACCTAGAGGCTCAGAGACTGAGCCTGTATCTCTCAGTGCTTTCAGAAAACTTGAGGAAAATGATATTCTCCCCATTGGGTCCAATGTTAAATTAAGTTCCACGCTGGTGGCCATGTTTTTTTTTAATCAAAGTGAAATGGGCAGTCATTGTAAAGCACTTCCCATAAATCATTCCTGTAGAGTGGAATGTGAAGCTGGCATCCATGTTTTTTGCCGGATCAGAACACAATGAACCATCTATGTAAAGGACTTTCAATACATCTTTAGTGCAAAGTTTGGTTGAATTTACTTCAGTGGTTCCAGGGGAGGTGATGTAAATTTGATTTTTCAATAAGACAAAATATTCAAACTATGTTCTATGCTGGTGGCCATATTTTTTTTATGGCTTGGGAAAGAAATGAGTACTCTTTGTAAAGGACCCTTCATACATCATTCCTGTACAATTTGGTTGAATTTGTTTCAGTGGTTTCAGAAGCAAAGATCAAAATGTGAAAAGCTAAGGGACAACAGATGGACAGAGAGACAACCAAGACCAAGAAACCTTTGGGTCAGGTGAGCTAACTTGAAAACTTTGATACAATTGGACAGAATAATGGAATGATGGAAAAGGGCAAAACTGTATTCTCCCAACTTTGGTGAGGTATAGTTACTAATGACATTTAAAAGATCAGTAATTCTATTAATTTCAATGCATTTTAATCAAAATGCAGTCAATTTTTATAATAATTTTCATTAATGTAATTGTTTCAGATAAAATGATTCTATATTCCCAGTTATGATGCAAAATAAGCTATTCTTTCCCTCAGTGTTCAATAAGAAAATATTTGTAAAATGTTAAAACTAAGGAGTATCTCCTTACTGCATAGCTCTGTCCTTTGCTGATTTTGGCTTTCCTCTTTGGATCTTATTGGTAATTTGATCTCTGTCAGCTCTACACATTTGAATTTATGGATTTCCAAATGTTTTGATTTGATCTGCACTGAGGAGACATAAGTTGTCGAAATGCCCATATGCAGAAAATAAATTCACAGTAACTTTGGTATTTTGTTATTTAAGATATACTGATTCTGTTGTAACTAAGAAATTATTAGGCTTTTTCCAGCTTCCTGTGATATTCCTTCTAATTACATAATTTTACAAGTTAAATAATTTGATATAAAATACATTTTAAATCACAGCGAATGTCAAACTATCCTGTACAGAAAACAGAGATAAAAATTTTGAAAATTGCTCAAAGTATGACTAATGAACCTGTATATTGAAAAAAATACTTAAAAGAGTAAAATATTTACACTAACCAAGGTCCACTAGAAACAAGAGCTGTCGCCGAATGGCAACCAGGTATACCCCCCCACTCATTGAATTCATGTTTTCACTAAATTTCGTAATTAAGTCCAATTTTCGTCAAACAGGAAGTATGCATCTGACATAGCGTTCCTTACAACTAATCATATAGAGGCTGCATACGAATTTTTAAATCAATCCCTCTTGTAGAAGCTGAGAAAAATATGACGAAAAATTCATGTTTTCACTACAGTTTGTAATAAAGTCCACATTCCGCCAAACAGGAAGTACACATCCAACAGGACTAAAAATAGGATGTTCCTAATAACTAACCATATAAAGGCTGCATACCAATTGTGAAATCAATTTATCTTGTAGAAGCTGAGAAAAATGCGACAAAAAATTCATGTTTTCACTACATTTCGTATTAAAGTCCACATTTTGTCAAACAGGAAGTACACATCCGACAGGATTCAAAATAGGATGTTCCTTACAAATAACCATATAGAGGCTGTATACCAATTTTGAAATCAATCCCTCTTGTAGTAGCTGAGAAAAATGTGACGAAAAAATTCATGTTTTCACTACATTTTGTAACAAAGTCCACAATTCGTCAAACAGGAAGAACACATCCGACAGGACTCAAATAGGAGGTTCCTTACAACTAACCATATAGAGGCTGCATACCAATTTTGAAATCAATCCCTCTAGTAGAAGCTGAGAAAAATGCGACGAAAAATTCATGTGTTCACTACATTTTGTAACAAAGTCAACATTTCGTCAAACAGGAAGTACACATCTGACAGGACTCAAAATAGGACGTTCCTTACAACTAACCATGTTGCGGCTGCATACCAATTTTGAAATCAATCCCTCTTGTGGAAGCTGAGAAAAATGCGACGAAAAATTCATGTTTTCACTAAATTTTGTTACAGTCACATTTCGTCAAGGGAAGTACACATCCGACAGGACTCAAAATAGGATGTTCCTTACAATTGACCATATAGAGGCTGCATACCAATTTTGAAATCAATCCCTCTTGTAGAAGGTGAGAAAAATGCGAAGAAAATTTGTTCGGACGAATGGACAAACGGACAGATGAACGGACGGACAAGGTGAATGCAGTATACCCCCCTCTCTATAGAGTGGGGGTATAATTTATACAATTTAGCCAGCAACATAAAACTTACCATTTAGGTTTGAACCATTTTACCAACAGAATGATGATAATGATAAATAATAAGCCACTAATAACTCCTCCGATGATCCATAATTTGCTGTTTGACGACTCCTCGGTGGAACATTTAGAGCTCGTTGATGCATAGCATACGCCATCAATAACACATATGTCAGACTGAAATAATAAATAAATAAATAAATAAAATCTTTAATAATTTTTCCTCCAAGAACAATGAAGTTTTCTACAAAAGTATACTTTTTTGAATTTTTCACATATGACTAATTTCTCTATTAACTTTATATATATGCTCAATATTTTTTGTTTCTTAAAAACTTGGAACATTCTGTGGCTTGTGAACTTTATTATCAACAACTAGGATATTTACAGATACAGTTGGGTGCTGACGCAACATTCCATCCAAGTGCACTCCAAAAGCGTTCCTCGCGTGCACTT
>MJUU01010888.1:70884-81857 GCA_002080025.1 Modiolus philippinarum
TTATGCATTTCCCACTGGGTCCAATGTTAAACTATGTTTTGCTACTGGTGGCCATGTCGGAAGACGGATCAGCACCAAAGTAACAAGCTTGGTCAAATCAAAATCTCACAAGTTTCATGTATGCAATGTTTAAATTGAATCCATTCAATAGTTTTCCATAATATCTTTGTATGCATTTCCCCATTGCTGGCAGCCATGTTGGATGATGGATCAGAACTGAAGTAACAACACTTGGTCAGCTTCTCATAAGCAAAGTTTGGATTACGCAGTTCTCTAGAAGAAGATAGTTCACAGCTGGTGACACTTGGTCAGCACCTGACAGGCATCATTCATGTCATGTTTGATTTAAATCCATTTAGCAGTTCTCTAGAAGATCTTTGAGTGCATTTCCCATAGGGTCCAATGCTGTCCGCATGTAAGATGACAGATTGGCAGCAAAGTAATAACACTTGGTCAGCACCTCATAAACATCATTCATGCCATGTTTGGTTCAAATCCATTCTGTGGTTCTAAAGTAAAAGTTCTTTGTATGCATTTTCCCATAGGGTCCAATGTTAAAATTAAGATCCCCGCTGGCGGCCATGTTGGATGATGGATCGGCACTAAAGTATCAACACTTCGTCAGCACCTCATAAGCATCATTCATGCCAAGTTTCGTTCAAATCATTCAGTGGTTCTCAAGAAGAAGTTCTTTGTATGAATTTTCCCATTAGGTCAAATGGTAAACTAAGTTCCTCTATCTGTTATAGTTTTTTCAATAAAAAATAAAAAACATCAAAATTTTGAAAATGACGGGTTGTCAGATTTTCTTCATAATTTCAGCATGGGTAGATCTTCTTCTCATGCTGATCTTTTTTACTTTATGTCAGATTTTTGATATCTGTAACAGTTTTTGAGTTATTTGCCAAAAACTGTAATTTACCCCTATGTTCTATTTTTAGTAACGGCAGCCATGTTGTTTGACCTAAGACATACAAAATAACAAATTTGAAACTAGATACCCTAGTGATGATTCAGTTATAGTTTGGTTCCATTTGACCCAGTGGTTTCAGAGGAGGAGATTTTTGAAAGTGAGCTAATGACGGACAGACGACGGACGGACAGACGGACGGACGACGGACGCCAAGTGATGGCAAAAGCTCACCCTAGCATAGCCAGGTGAGCTAAAAAGGGAAATTTTTGCGGCCATTTTATTTTCACAATTTCCGCATTTGGAATGGAAGCGCGAAAATAAAACGCCGCGAATCTACTTGTCTATTATTGTAAAATTGTAAAATTAAAAAACACATAAAAATGACAAAATTGGAAAGAAAGGGAGGGAAGACCCTTTCTTTCCATTTTTGTCATTTTTATGTGTTTTTTAATTTGTACATTTTTGTGTTTTTTACCTTTTAATCGTGGCCAACTATACCATTTTATTTTGTTCCATAGTTAATTTGTGGCCATCGCACAACATATTTATATTTTTTGTTTGAAATGTATGGTTTCTTATATTAAAATCATGTTATACAAGTGTAGACACAGAAATGTCTCGCCTGTATATACATATCGTAAACTAAAACATTAGTCATGGTTACATGACAAGTGCCAGACAAGCATGTGCACAACTATATGTTACAATGGACCAAATAAGATACCTGTAAGTGTTATAGTTACAGAGAAAGGATCAAAGTCATTGAACCATGAAACTGAGGTCAAGGCTACATGACAGGTGTCAGACTGGCATGAACCTACCTAGATGTAGCATTAGACAAAATATGATGTATGTAAGTGTTTTAGTTACAGAGAAATGATCAGAGTCAATCAACCATGAAATTGAGGTCAAGGCTACATGACAGGTGTCAGATTTGTATGTGCCTACCTAGATGAAACATACACAAAATATGATACCTGTAAGTGTTCTAGTTAAAGAGAAATGATCAAAGTCAATGGACCATGAAATTGAGGTCAATGCTACCTGACAGGTGTCAGACTGGCATGTCCTACCTAGAAGTAGCATTAGATGAAATATGATACCTGTAAGTGTTCTAGTTAAAGAGAAATGATCAGAGTCAATGAACCATGAAATTGAGGTCAAGGCTACATGACAGGTGTCAGACTGGCATGCACTCACCTAGATGTAGCAATAGACCAAATATGATGACTGTAGGTATCATAGCAAGACAGAAATAAGTGCTAAAGTAATGAAATGTTCAAAGTCAATGAACCATGAAATTAAGGTCAAGGCTACATGACAGGTGTCAGACTTGCATGTGCCTACCTAGATGTAGCATTAGTAAAAATAGGATACTTGTAAGTGTTCTAGTTAAAGAGAAATGATCAAAGGCAGTGGACCATGAAATTGAGGTCAAGGCTACATGACAGGTGTCGGACTGGCATGCACTCACCTAGATGTAGCAATAGACCAAATAAGATGACTGTAGGTATCATAGCAACACAGAAATAAGTGCTAAAGTAATGAAATGTTCAAAGTCAATGAACAATGAAATTGAGGTCAAGGCTACATGACAGGTGTCAGACTGGCATGCACCCACCTAGATGTAGCAATATATAAAATATGATCAATCTAGGTGTTCTAGTTAGAAAGAAATAAGTATTCAAGTAAACTAGAGGCTCACATGAGCCTGTATCGCTCACCTGGTGACTGGTTTATTCATTGTCACGAAAAGACCACCCATTCATATTATAAATCAGTTCAACAGATGTTACATTTTCAATCTTGGATCAGGTACAAACATAAAAATTAAAAACTTTGAAAGGGACCACCCAAAGACAATTCTAATCAAGTTAGGTTCCAATTTGATCAGTAGGTTCAGAGGAGAAGACATTTGAATGCATTTCCCATAGGGTCCCTATGTTAAGCTATGGTCCACGCTGGCGGCCATCTTGGATGAGGTACATGTAAAAATCACAAACTTTAAAGGGGACCACACAAGGTCTATTGTGACCAAGTTTGGTTCAATTTGGCTTAGTAGTTTCAGAAAAGAAGATCTTTAGATGCATTTCCCATAGGGTCCCTATGTTAAACTATGTTACCTGCTGGCGGCCATCTTGAATGAGCTATGAACATAAAAATCACAAACTCTCAAGGGGACTACCTAAAGACTATTGTAATCAAGTTTGGTTCCAATTGGCTCAATACGTTCAGAGGAGCAGACATTTGAAAGCATTTCCCATAGGGTCCCTATGTTAAACTGTGTTCCATGCTGGTGGCCATCTTGGATGAGGTACAAACGTCAAAATCACAAACTTTGAAAGGGACAATCCAAGGACTATTGTGACCAAGTTTGGTTGAATTTGGCTTGGTAGTTTAAGAGGAGAAAATCCTTGGATGCATTTCCCATAGGGTCCCTATGTTAAACTATGTTCTCTGCTGGCAGCCACCTTGAATGAGGTATGCACACAAACTTTCAAGGGGACCACCTAAAGACTATTGTGATCAAGTTTGGTTCCAATCGGCTCAGTTGTTTCAGAGAAGATCTTTGAATACATTTCCCATAAGGGTCCTATGATAAACTATGTCTTGTGCTGACGACCATCTTGGTAATCACAAATTTTAAAGGGGACCAGCCAAGGACAATTGTATCCAAGTTTGGTTCCTATTAGCTTATAGTGGTTTCAGGAGAAAAGACCTTTGAATGTATTTCCCATAGGGTCCCTATGTTAAAATATGTTCCCCGCTGGCGGCCATCTTGGATGAGGTACAACCACAAAAATCACAAACTTTAAAGGGGACATCCTGATGACTATTGTGACAAGATTTGGTCCACATTGGCTCAGTGGTTTCAGAGGAGAAGATCTTTGAATGCATTTCCCATAGGGTCCTATGTTAAACTATGTTCCCTAGTGGCGGCCATCTTGGATGAGATGCTAATCTGCTGGACATATGTAGAAATTGTAGTCCTGGAAAAGCTCAACACTTTTGTAATTCACATTTAACCTCCATCTCAAACAGTTTTTGAAATAAAAGTAAAAATGTTAAAAAATCATGAAAATTCAAAGAAAAAGGGGCCATAACTCCTATGTGGGTCGTCAGATTTTCTTCGAAATTGCAGGAAATGTGGATCTTACTATGCTGACCATTTTCGTAATTTGAACTTTACTTCTATCTCCAACCACTTTCAATATATAAGACTAAAAGTAACAAAAAAACGAAAATTTTACGGCAAAGGGGCAATAACTCCAAGACGGGTTATCAGATATTCTTCAAAATTGCAGGGCGGGTAGATCTCATCATGCTGATCATTTTTACACCATGTCAGATTTTTGATATCTGTAACGGTTTTCGAGAAATTTGCAAAAAAACGTCAATTTACCCCTATGTTCTATTTTTAGTAACAGCGGCCATGTTGTTTGGTCTACGGACATAAAAATCACAAACTTGAAAGAGCATACCCTGGTGATGATTCAAGCCAAGTTTGGTTAGTATTGGCCAAGCAATTTCAGAGGAGAAGATCTTTGAATAAAAGTTAACAGGCGGACGGACGGACAACGGACGGACTGACGATGGATGGATGGACGACAGACGCCAAGTGATGGCAAAAGCTCACATGGCCTTTGGCCAGGTGAGCTAAAAAGTGATCAAAGTCAGTGAACCATAAAATTGAGGTCAAGGCTACATGACAGGTGTCAGACTGGCATGTACACACCTAGATGTAGCAATAGACAAAATATAGCATGTCTATACATTACAGTGCCTCAGAAATGAACTTGAATGTAAAACTATGTCGCAAAATTTACAAAGTCACTGAACCGTGCAAATGAGGTCGAGGTCAAATGACAAGTATAAGACTGGCATGCACCCACTAAGATACATCTATACACTAAATATAATGGATCTAGTATTACAAATCCAGAGAAATCAACTTGATTGTGAAACTATGTCACAATTTTTATGAAGTCATTGAACCATGAAGACAAGGCCAAGGTCATCTGAAACATGTGATGCTGGAAAGCTTACATCATAAGCTACCTGTGGACAAAAGATGTTGCAAACAAGTCATATAATTTATAAGTTATTAAGGTTTAAACAAAGTTTACGACGACGCCGTTGCCGCTGCCGCCACTGAAGAGTAAAACCTATGTTTGCTTTCAGCGACTTTCGTCGCAGACGAGACAATAAAAACTATTTTATTCACATCTTATACGACTTCTAAAATTCTTTGATTAGTTTTCATTCACTATAAGTATGTAAATAAACAATGTGATCTTAATAATTTGGTGGTGTAATGGTTAGCGAGTTCGCCTTGCAATATACCAGGTATGTTATGGTGGTGACAAGGGTTCTAATCTCGTCTTGGGTATCAAAATCATTTTTGTGAAGTTTTATATCAACTACTGATTAGTAAGATAAGTAGTAATTATTTGAAAGAATTCTTTGTGGTTTCCATAGCACTATCGGTATGACTGTTTGGTTAAAGATAACAAATCGTTTGGTTAAATGACATGATAGGCAACTTCTATTGAGGTATACAAGTTTTTTGGGGATATTTTTCTTCCAAAATGTGAGTTGTAACGATAAATATGTTTTAAAAGTATACACGGTGAACATGGCGTAGTTAGTAAGGTGGTTGGCAAACCATTCCTAAAGTAGCAAAACAAAGGGTTGCAAGTTCTAGTCACACATATGATGGAATTTTTGAAGGGACAACAAATTTGAACTTGAAATTTTCAAAACAATGTGTTCACTCATTGGAAACACGCATTTTTACCTTTCCCTTGCACAAATATAGTAATGACATTGGTTTTTACATCACATAACCCCCCNNNCCCAAAAAAAAAAAATAAAATAAACAAACAAAACAAAAACAAAAAACAAAAAAAAACAAAAAGTTATTGAGTCAATTTTTTTCTTTTCATGTTTTCATTTTTTGAAAATAACAAAGATAAGTGGACAATGAGACACCCTTGATACAGATGAGGAGGGCTTATGAAACAGTAACTCTGTAACACCTTTCTTAGACAAGATCTTCATGTGCCTAACTTTTTGTTTGTTTTTGTTTTTTTGTTTTTTTTTTAAATCTCATGTGATGGTATGATGTTAAGTACATAATACAGTAATAAGGTTTTTAACTTTATTTGTTTTTTCTAAATAACATCTAAACAGATAATTCAATAAATATGACATAAAAGTTTTAAAAAATTTAAATGAATTACCACATCGCCTCCTTCTTCATACTGAACAACAGCATCTATCTCAGTTTCATCTTCACTACTTGTATCAGTCGAACGTTTAGTTCTAACTGTACAAGCCTTTTTATCCCAGTTTTTACGAGGACATACTGGACGTGTTTCTCTCCATGAGCAGTCTACATTAGGAGATCCACCACTTACTGTTGAATCAGAACATGTACAGTATAGAACTGCATTTGTGAGAATAGCAGTTCTTGTCTTTTTGATAAATAAACTATCTGCAGGATCAACCCTGAAAAAAAAAACAAACTTCTCATGAAAATTGGACATTAAGTTAACTTATGTGGGTGCCAAATTTAACTTATATGACATTGTATTTTTATATAAGTTTAACTAAGACTACTATGTTGATAACAGTGTGTATTATATCAATCTTAAAATTTTTGGGAAAGAGTATGTTTTATTTCATATCCATAACCCCATAGAAAATATCTGTGGAATTCCAGTGGAATTCCACTGGAATCAGGTGGAATTCCAGAGTATTCCACTGGAATGCAAAAATCCAGTGGAATTCCACTGGTTTTTCCACTGGCATTCCAATGGAATGAAATTTATTAATATGTGTCTTCAAATTATTATTTTTCGCTGGATTTTTTCGAATTTCAACAGAATAAGAATAAATATCTTTGTTGTCATTTATCACCCCTCCCCTTTTTCCATTTTTTTTTTTTATTATTATTTTAACCAGCAGACTTGTCCAGGACTGAACCGCCTGTATATAGGGGAACCCACAAATAATGTCTCGTATGATCAGCGATTTTTGACAATTACTACTTACAGACAACGATTTGAAGATATTTAAATGAATTTCTAGGAGAATGGAAAGATTGAGGAGAGTGAATTTCACAGCAGCTTGTAAACAACTACGACAAGTCTACGTACAAGATTGTTGTAAAAAATGAAAGCACATTTGGAACATTTAAAAAAAAAAAAAACAGAACGTAAATATGTTACATTTCATAAGGGAAGATTATTCTTTAGTGTAAACAATTCTTTACCGATGCCCAAATCGTAATCAGTAAAATCCATGTTTATTTTCTTCAAATTCTGTGTATTTCACGTGGTGTATTTCTGATAAACCGAAAGTCTGATAAGTTGGTAACTCTGATTGGTCAGCCATACTGCAGAAGTTGCATCGTATCCAATGAGCGTGAACATTTCTCAGCATCATTAGGCGCAAAATTAAGATGAATGAAACTGAAAGATGCCAGCTCAACAAAAATTGTTGTTAATATTTTTTCAGCACACAATTAATACGATCTGTATCAAATAATTTACATTAACAGACAAATAATGATCTATACCGTACGGAATACCGTGGTGTAGGTAAGCAATGCATCACTTAACCGCTGACCGAAATAATATTTTCAAATGTTCCGCCAAGCCCCAATTACATTAATTTTATTATCCCTAGTCCTAAAGATCATAAATGACAATTTTGTACATTGTTTGCACACACGGTGTTATGAAACGAATTTATTTGATCTGTATCACACGTATCAAACTAGAGACATGACTGGGAAATATTGTACACTGTTGAAATTTTCAAATTTAAGGAACAACTATTCATGTTAGTACATGCCATCACTTAAACTGTTAAATGGCAAACAATGGAATTCTGGACAAAGAAAAGTTGTAACATATGTACATGATACAGATGCACTATAAGCACTGACCACCATTCAAGAACATTGGTTGCAATATTTAAGGTTCATCTTAACAAACTCAACAATATATGGAATATATATGAAAAGTGTGTCCTAAACTTGATAGAATATTTCTTGACCAGAGAGGAAAAACTTAATTGCACAGTGTATGGCAATAAACAACACAATAAGCAGGAGATACCTGAGAACAAAAGGAAGGCTATAAGATGTAAGGTTTTTTTGGGGGTTTTTTGTTATTTTTTTTTGTTGTTTTTATTAATTTAATTCTTATTGTAAGTACGTGTTCAGCTAAATGTATACAAAGATGTAAAAACTTTTAAAAAAAAAGCAACATACATTTACATTTAACGTAAAAATATTAAGAACCTTTAATGGGAAGTCTGACATTAAATTTGATGACTAAATTAAGTAGATTGGTTAGAGCTTTTCCAGAATTTTATATCAAATGAAACTGGATGGTCAGGAGCATTTCTTATAAAGCCACCAAAAAAAATTGTCGTATTATGTTATGTGTCTGTCACTGTTGTTGTCGTCTGTAAACAGTGGTTAAAATGAGTCTAAAAATGCTAAATAATTAAAGGTTGAAGACAGGGTTCTAATATATATCTGTCATTAGAAAGGCTTTGATGAAGATTCCCACCTTTTTTGCTGGGGAAAAAAGGACCCAAACAAGCCAGAAATCAAAAGTTGTTTAAAAGTAATGTTGTATATCATTGCAATGGTATATAGACTTAAAGATTACAAAAATGGAAATTTTGAAGGTCCCAACTTTTTCCAGAGAAAAAGGGCCCAGAAGTAGTTCCCCTAGTTGACATGTTGTGTTGTACTATGCTACACTGGTAAAGGTCCTCAGCTGAAAATACCAACAACCATGGAAACATTTCTTACTTTAATTCAAATTCATCTTAACTATTTACATGGCAATGTAAATACCCCACCACACATCATTTATTGAATTCAAAGGCATCCGTATCTCCCAGTTTGATCATTTCTGGAATAACCCTTATTTAGACCTGAAAAAAACTGTTGATAAAATTCTACCAGACCAATACTTTATATATACCCAAGCATAATTTTATGCCACATATACTGAAATTCATTGGTATTCCTATGGAATAATTACAAGAATTCTAATGGGATACCAGTGGAATTTCAGTGGGATACCAGTGGAATTCCAGAGGGATCCCAGTGGAATTCCAGAGAATTATTCCAGTGGAATTCCACTGGAATCTCACTGGAATTCCATTGGGATACCAGTGGAATTCCACCGGAATAATTCTCTAGAATTCCAGTGGGATACCACTGGAATTCCATTGGGATCCTGCTGGTATCCCACTGGAATTCCATTGGTATCCCACTGGAATTCTGGAGAATTATTACACTGGATCAATGGAATTCCATTGCCATCCCATTGCTTTTTCCACTGGAATCTCAGTGGAATTCCACTGTTTATTTTCTATAGGGAAGATTTTGTTATTCAGCAAACTTGAAGACCCTATTCCACCAACATCAATTCTGTAATAAAAAGTATGGGTACATTTTTTTTGTTTTCTGCTGATTTTTAGCCATTTTCTCAACTAAATTAACCAACATTAGTCATGATGGAAAGTCAATTTTAACTTAATAGAAATGGACCATAAAAATTTGGTATATTTTTGTAAACTTATGGTTTTCAGATTTCATACAATTAATATAAAATAACAATGTTTAACAACCTCCAAGATCTTGCAAACAGTCTTGTACTGGAATAAATTGTACCATCAGGTCCAGCTTTTTCATCTGTCCAATCTCCATTCCATGTGCCACACATACCCTGTGTCTTCAGTCTATCAGTTCTAGAGGCTGATATAAATATATTTAGTCTTCTATTCAAAGAAATCCAAATATATATTGATGTTCCTGTAGGTAATATAATCTGAAACATAAATCTAGGAATAAATACAAAAAACTTCTTGGTTCTCGAACCACCCTAAATTATAATAAATATGAATGGTTCTCAGATTTGCCCACATTATCATAAATAGAGAGGCAAGGCCTGTCTACCACCCCTGCATTTACATAGTACATGAAATATGTAGGCCAAAATAAAAACTTATTCCAAGTTTAAGAAGCACAAGCTTATGATGTGAACAAAAATTATTATATGGTCGAAAATTTTCGGATTGGTGAACCTCTAAAATCAGTAAATAAAAACTTATCAGTATTATAGTAACAAGAGCTGGCGCCGAATGGCAGCCTGATATACCCCCGCTCATTGTACCCTGAATCAATGTCGCAAGTGCAAATTTAATTGTGTCGGGACATAGTACATGTGTGGACACAATACAAGTATAAACACAATGATATAATCCTAGTAACCAACATTCTCCATGATAACTGTCTGCACAACAATTAAAACTGCCTTACATTTTCAAAAGTAATTGTGATGAAAAATTCCATATATTGTGCAAAAATGAAAAACAATGACATCTCATAAACAGGAAGTGCTTATAACCTAACCTTGAAATCCCAATACACAAAAGATTGGACCATAAGGCAGCTCTATGCAAAACAACGATTGAATCTCAATTACAGTTTAAGAAAAATTCCATATATTGTACAACAATGAAAAACAATGACGTCTCGGCAAACAGGAAGTACTTATGGTGTAACCTTGAAATCCGAATACACGATAGATTGGACCATAAGAAAGCTCTGTGCAAAACAACAATTGAATCCCACTTACAGTTTCAGAAAAAATAGTGACAAAAAATTCCATATATTGTACAACAATGAAAACAATGACACCTCGGCATACAGGAAGTGCTTACTGCGTAACCTTGAAATCCGAATACACGATAGATTGGACCATAAGGAAGCTCTATGCAAAACAACAATTGAATCTCAATTACAGTTTAAGAAAAATTCCGTATATTGTACAACAATGAAAAACAATGACGTCTCGCCAAACAGGAAGTACTTGTTGTGTAACCTTGAAATCGGAATACACGATAGATTGGACCATAAGGAAGCTTTGTGCAAAACAATAACTGAATCCCACTTACAGTTTCAGAAAAAATTGTGACAAAAAATTCCATATATTGTACAACAATGAAAAACAATGACATCTCGGCA
>MJUU01010888.1:92607-106487 GCA_002080025.1 Modiolus philippinarum
TAATGTATCGGCAAACAGGAAGTAGTAGCGCCACAAACATGAAAATATCTGACAATGTACAACTCATCATTTGGAAGCCTAATGCTAAATATCAAATCATTCCCACCTGTAGAAGCCGAGAAAACTTTGACAGTAAAAGTGTTACGGACGGACGGACGGAATGACGGACGGACGGACACCACCATCACTATATACCCTCCGCTTTTACAAAGCGGGGGTATAATAAAAATATTTGCATATTTAAAAAGCAGATAATACCATAACAGCATAAATCAGAAGACTACCGATCTACCTTAAATGTTTATGAAGTGCAGTTCAAACAATAACCCTACTGAAAAATGCATCAAGCTTGATACTGAAAAACTAATGAACAATTAAGATCATTCACAAAGTTAAAATTCATTCAAGGCCAGTGTTCAAATAGGGCAAGTTAAATTTTGAATTAATTATTAGTCCCCTAATTTTGTAAAACAAAAATGCACTTTTTATACATTTATTTAATCATTCAACTGTTCAAAGTTTACTAAAGTAAAAGACATGCAGAAATTTACAAAAGTGTATTTAGATATTACGATATATGTGAACAAAAAACAAAAAAAAACTTTGCATTTTGAATTTACCAATCTAAAATTTAAAATTATAATTACTGTAAACTTTGTTTGAGGCTGACCTTAACATATTTATTCTAAAGTGTATTGATTAACAAAATGTACATTATATAATTCACCTGTACACACGAGTAACCTTCACAACTAGTAATGTGTTACATAACCATGTGTTACATCACTACAGATAAGATACAATAAACAGGATTGACCTTCAAATAGAGGTCAGTTTATATTCTTGAGCATTCAAAGGTGGCTAATCGGTTGATTTAAAATTCACTACACTACAGAAAAAGTTCCTAACATTTTGTCATAAATAAACAATATTTTCAGTTTATCCAAATTAAAGGATGTACTAAATTAAATATCTTTTCTTGTTAATCAATGATATCAGCATAAATCTTCATTACTGTAGAAATAATAAGACAAAAGTAAACATTGTAGTGCTTTCTTTGTAAATGCCCAGTGGCACAAAGGAGATCAATCTCCTTAAAAATTATAATTTAATACCAACCTACTTGCCTATTTAAACTTATTACACTTACTCAAAAATCAAGACGATTTTTTACTATACAACAGGATATCAATACCAAACAAGAAATGGATGTCGATACGACATCAAACCGGGTTTTCCTTCACTATTTGAATGCAGAAATAGGTACTTGTGTGAAAAGCTGCTTAACTTATACCTCATCTCATTATGTGCAGTGTATGCCATAACTCTTAACAAGAAATGGATGTCGATACGACATCAAACCGGATTTTCCTTCACTTTATGAATGGACAAATAGGTACTTATGTGAAAAGCTGTTTAACTTATACCTCATCTCATTATGTGCAGTGTATGCCGTCACTCTTAAAAATCACTGAAACGGTATACTTTACTTAAAAGTAAAATAAAAGACAAATGGTCAAAACACCTATAAATTTCAAATTTTAAACTCCTGGATAAATTACACAATGAAAAATCCCCAATAATATGCACATCTACATATGATGTCCTTGCTACATACAAAGTTTCATGAAATTTTGTTGAATTATTAAAGAGGACTTTTGCTTACGAGCATATGGTCAAAACACCTATAAATTTCTAAGTTCAGTATGGCATTAATCCTGGAAAAATTGTATGATGAAAAATCCTCAACAATAAGCACATCTACATATGATGTCCTTGCTACATACAAAGTTTCATGAATTTCTGTTGAATGGTTAAAGAGGACTTGCGCTTATAAGCATATGGTCAAAACACCTATAAATTTCTAAGTTTAAAGGGACATAATTCCTGGAAAAATTGTACAATGAAAAATCCCTGACAATATGCACATCTACATATGATGTCCTTGCTTCATACAAAGTTTCATGAAATTCTGTTGAATGGTTAAAGAGGACTTGCGCTTACAAGCATATGGTCAAAACACCTATAAATTTCTAAGTTCAAAGGGGCATAATTCCTGCAAAAATTGTACGATGAAAAATCCCCGACAATATGCACATCTGCATATGATGTCCTTGCTACATACAAAGTTTCATGAAATTCTGTTGAATGGTTAAAGAGGACTTGTGCTTAAAAGCATATGGTGAAAACACCTATAAATTTCTAAGTTCAAAGGGCCATAACTCCTGCAAAAAATGTACGATGAAAAATCCCCGACAATATGCACATCTACATATGATGTCCTTGCTACATACAAAGTTTCATGGAATTCTGGTGCATGGTTACAGAGGAGTTGGGCTTACAAGATCTGGCAGCCGCCCACCCGCCCTACTGCACAAACGCCGTACATCAGCATTTCAATAACTGGATTTCCCAACTGGAAAACCCGGTTAAAAATATAAATATAGAACAAAATGCAAGGGCATCATCAAAGTAGCAAAGCATTATGCAGGAATTATGTGAAAGTGTTCGAATGAATGTATAACATTTTCAACATCTTAATATTATGACTTTTTGGCAGTTATTAACTGTCCTAGAGGCTCTCAAGAGCCTGTATAGCTCACCTGGTCCATGACTGGCATAAACTGCAGCCTAAATTTCTCATTTTCTAGAAGTTTCAAAGGAGAAAATCTTTGAACATGTTTTCCCCATAGGGTCAAATGTTAAACTATGGTCCCTGCTGGCGGCCATCTTGGATGAGGTGCAGACTTGTCAGACATAATTTTTTAAGAAGACCATTAAAGGCCTATTGTGACCAAGTTTGATTCCAACTGACCAAGTAGTTTCAGAGAAGAATGTCTTTGAATGTGTTTTTCCCATAGGGTCCAATGTTAAAACTATGTCCCCCGCTGGCGGCCATCTTGGAATACATGCAGACTTACCAGACACATTCCTCGATAGGTACCGACTATGGACAGTTGTCACCAAGTATGGTTCCAATTGGGCAAGTAGATTCAGCAGTTTCCACGGTAATTTAAAGCCCCACTATCCATTACAACCCATTTCAGACCATCATTCAAGAAAAAATTTGGGCAGGGGTTCCCCTTATAATTCAGATAATGCATATTGCTGAAATCAAAACATTCCAGGTCCCTGTTTCCATAAAAAAAAATTTGGCAGGTGTTCCCCTTTATAATCTAGTTTTAACATATTTCTTACATTGTGAAGAAAACTATGAAGCACAATATGACAATCAAGCTTACATTGTAAGTTATACAGTTGAACTTCAGTCTCTCAAACTTTGGTAGCTGGAACACCACCAATATCTTGAACTGTATTTAAAAGTCTGATCATGTTTTACCAATTTCTTAATTTGTTTGGCTTTTATGACAAAAAACATTCTTGCTAAGGACCACTTTTGACACCAGTTTTGAAGTAAAAACATCATTTTGTAAATGGCGGGCAATGAGACAACTTTCAACATCAGTTTTGAAGTCACAACATAAAAATCTATTTGGAAACCAAATTTTATTGAAATTGAACAATGTTGAATTTTCTCACCTTTTTTTGGCGGCCATTTTGAAAACAGCGGTCAAAGAACGATTTTCAACACCACTTTTGAAGTCAGCACAGCATGGCAAACATTTTATCAATTTACACTTAACCTTCAACTCCTATAGTTTTGGAAATAAAAGACGAAAATTTTGAAAATTTTGAAAATTCTGTGAAAAAAGGGCAATAACTCCTACAAGGGTTTTTGGATTTTCCCCAAAATTTCAGGGTGGGTAGATCTTGATACGCTGAACATTTTTGCATTTTAAATTTGACCTCTATCTGCTATAGTTTATTTGATAAAAAATAAAAAATATTAAAATTTTGAAAAATTTTCGGAAAAAGGGCAATAACTCCAAAACTGGTAATCAGATTTACTTCAAAATTGCAGGGCGGGTAGATCTTGCCATGCTGATGATCACTTTTACTCCTGTCAGATTTTGGATATCTGTAACGGCTTTTGAGTTATTTGCCAAAAACAGCAATTTACCCCTATGTGCTATTTTTAGTAACGGCAGCCATGTTGTTTGGTCCTCCGAACACAAACACAAACACAATTATGAATCTAGATACCCTGGTAATGATTCAGACCAAGTTTGGTTAAAATTGGCCTCATGGTTTCAGAGGAGAAGATTTTTGAAAAAGTTTACGACGGACGGACGACGGACGCCGACGGACGCCAAGTGATGCCAATAGCTCACATGGCCTTTTAGGCCAGGTGAGCTAAAAATGAAACACTTTCTACTGTTGATATTAGTCAAATGATGCATGGTTACAAAAATGACTATAAACATACTTATGTAAATTATGATATTTAAAAGGTTTAAGGTGTTTCATTGTTTATAAAAAATATCTAGACCTCAATATATGACAGTATAAGTGGAGGAAACTGCAACTTTAACCACAATACTTACTGCTATTGGTTTGTCCTTCACAGCATACAACACATATTCTCCTGCACCATTGTGATTGTACCAGCTACAACAAAAAGGCAGAAATTTAAAGGTAAAACTGTTAATTTCAGAGCTTGAGAATATATATTTAAATAAAATCATTGTCTTCAATGTCAGATGTTCAGACAAATAGAAAACAAAACCAGAGGCTCACATGAGCCTGTATCTCTCACATGGCAGCTACTTATCTACTAAAATCTTCCCACAGAATTAATTATTAATCTGATTAGCCATTTGTTTTATGTTTTAATAGGACTCATCATCAAACTCACTTGAGGCATCCTTGAACTAAAACATACTGTATAAATATTATCCAAATCCAATGAGAAATACATTTTCTAGAGCGCTTACAAGGATATCTTGTCAATTCTCAAAGTTAAAAAGGGGCATAACTCCTACAAAAATGTTCATATAGGAATCATCTTTCAACTTGCTTGAGGCATCCTTGAACTAAAGCTTCTGTATAAATTTTATCCAAATCCAATGAGAAATAAACTTGCTAGAGCTCTTACAAGGCGGACGGGCGGACACTCGGCATTACCATATCCCCACATCGTGTTGTGACAGGAATATGAAGAGAGAAAGCTTACAAAAAGAAGAATCCAAAGAAAAAAATCCAATCAAAATCTGATGAAAAATAAAAATTTAACATATTGTCAGAAATTCCAATTTTGACCCCTTTGACCCCTTATAGCTCATAAATGCTAAGAGATACACCAAATCTGTAAATATATTACTAAAAACTTACAACAAGTGGAATCCAAAGAAAACTAGAGGATGACATGCAAGGTTGAATCATATTGGGATTTTCTAGTAATATTTGTGTCTGTAAGACACATATGATGCCTCCGCTAAACACATGTTATTCTAGGTTGCACAGATTAACTACCGGTATGTACCCTCTATTACTTAATCACCAAAAAATTATAAGTTGAGCAATGTACATTCTTGAAAAAAAAATGAACCGAAATCAAAGTACAAACCACATGCACATCTTCAATATAGGTACAAATGATCTGCAAAATAAAAACTTCCTACCATCAAAACTGTAGGAGGAGTTGCGTGGACAAACTATGTACCCTCTATTACAAAATCAACCCAAAAATGACTAAGTTCAACAATGTATATTTCTGACAAAAATGCACCAAAATCAAAATCCTTACCCCATGCACATCTTCAATATAGGTACGAAAGATCTGCAAAATAAAAACTTCCTAGCATCAAAACTGTGGGAGGAGTTGCGCAGCCAAACTATATACCCTCTATCACAAAATCACTAAAAAATGACTAAGTTCAACAGTGTATATTTTTGGCAAAAATTAACCAAAATGAAAATCCTTACCACATGCACATCTTCAATATAGGTACAAATGATCTGCAAAATAAAAACTTCCTAGCATTAAAACTGTAGGAGGAGTTGCGCAGACAAACTATGTACCCTCTATGAAAAATCACCTAAAAAATGACTAAGTTCAACAATGTATATTTTTAGCAAAAATGCACCAAAATCAAAATCCTTACTACATGCACATATTCAATATAGGTACGAAAGATCTGCAAAATTAAAACTTCCTAGCATCAAAACTGTAGGAGGAGTTGCACGGACAAACTATGTACCCTCCATCACAAATACACTAAAAAATGACTAAGTTCAACAATGTATATTTTTGACAAAAATTAACCAAAATGAAAATCCTTACCACATGCACATCTTAAATATATGTACAAATGATCTGCAAAATAAAAACTTTCTAGCATAAAAACTGTAGGAGGAGTTGCGCGGACAAACCATGTACCTCGGACGGACGGACGGACGAGGGTAAAACAATATGCCCCCTGACTTATCGTCGCAGGGGCATAAAAATCCCATCAAAATCGGATGAAAAATAAAGATTTTACGTATTTTGAAAAAATTGTAATTTTGGCCCCCTTGACCCCTTATAGCTCAGAAATGGTAAGCGGTACGCCAAATATGTTAGCATACTACTGAAAGCTTACAATAAGAGGAATCCAAAGTAAAGAATCCCATGGAAATCTGATTAAAAAATAAAAATTTTAGGTCATCTGCACATTTGCAATTTTGGCTCCCTTTGGAACCTCATTATTCGGAAAGGAAAAATTGAATCAATGATGGTGCTGTGCTAATTAGCTTTACATAAGGAATCCATTGCAAAAAACAGCATTAAAATCGGACTTAAAATTAGAAAAAATTTTGAGATTCTCCCCCTTTGGGGCCCATTTCATGAACAGTACATGTAACGTGAAATTCGTTGATACTACAGATTGAAAATTACAGTGAAAGAAACCCCATCAAAATCCGATAAATAATAAATATTCTGCAGCCCAATATATGAAAACACCCAATTTCTTAAAAACAGGCGGGGTTAGTATACTCAAAACCAATCCCAGCCTTAGTTTTGTGTCGAGGAACATTGTGTTAAAATTTCATAAGGATTGCTTATCTAGAACTTAAGTTATGACACACAAATGAAGTGTCCATAGACGCTGATGCTGACGCCACCGGCGACTCCAGTATCATACGACCTCAAAATTTTTTTGCGGTCGTATAAAATTTGGGGGGAAAATGTATAACATATTGTATTCATTGTTTATATACAATTATTTCACTGTTAGATGCGTTATCTATTTAAAATGCAGTTTAACAATATTTTTACATTCTAGCAAAGACACACTTTATTTTATCTGCTGAAGATTTGAACAAAGACTGGCCTTCAGTCTTGCGTTCTTCCCGAATCACCCGAGGTTTCCTGATGAGAATTTTTTATCGTTAAGGGGGGTGGCCCATCTTTTTTCTTAAATAATTCTTCTTTGATTTTCTCATAAATTTATTGTTTTAACTAAAAATAAGATTTTGATGGGTTTGGTTTTTCAAAATTAAGCACTTGATTTTCTCTTTAGTGCATTTCAACTGACAGGCCTAGGGTCATGACATTAGAAAGTGTTGCTATGCAATCTTTCTACAGTATTGAGGCCAGGAAAATAGGCAAATGTTGAAACAGAGGACATCTTCAGACTGGGCACTCTGAAACCTAAGGGTTTAAATGTAGTTATTTGATGACTAAATGAGTCTTGAGTCTTGATGCTGGTTGTGTATGATGTTCATAGGCCGGTTTGCTACTGTACTATTGAACCAACAATGTCAAAGATATTCTAACTGAATTCTGCCTAGGCATTTTTTACTATCTTGTACGACCTGCAAGACAAAATTAATGAAGAAAAGATAACAGGAAACACTTACAATGGCCGAAAATTACAATCACATGACACAATCTACCAGTGAATTGCACAAGAAAAACAATAAAATGACAATAGACAAACAAAGACAACAATAGGAACTCGGGATAGCTGGACTTGGTACTGGCACTAGCAAGTTAAACCGGTTTATGGGTACCCAAACCTCCCCTTTCTCTATCCCATTTCCCTATAGTATAATAAACATACAATTAAAACCCAATACAGGTAGACTGCTAACTCCAAGACCACAATCTTGAAAAGGAAAGAATATGACAAAAATTAATTTAGAAAGATGGGTCAAGCAGTGCTTGCCGCTAACCTGCCGACTAGCTCAAGGAGCCAAAGGGCTTATTGCCAAAAAAAATATCTGTCATTTTTTTTAAATAGAATTCTGTTTTTTAAATTTATATTATTTGATGCAGCTTTTTGTTTTTCTATATTTTAAAATTGACCCGTTTTAACAGATCATTTTTTAAGTGCCTCTGTATTTGCCCTTTTAGCCAACTCATGGTAAAACAATTGTGGATAGTTGCAAGGCAATACAAAGTCCCCTACTGGTAGAACAAGGCTTTGTTACACCAGCAAAAATATAAAAAAAATAAAAAGTTTTCAGAGTCACAGGCCCATAACTATATAAAACAATTAACTGGAACCAAACTCAAACTTGATATGTAAATAATGGAGGTAGACAAATATGCAAAATAGAAGTTCATTGCCTGCAATTGTTTAGAAAATAAGTGTGGGAAACTGATATTTTACGAAAATTTTCAAAGCCTAAGGACAAATAACTTTGTCAAAAATCACTGGACCGGAAAAAATTTCGAACTTCATCTGTAACTTACAGAGATAGACTAACACTCTAAATATTAGATCAATACCTGCAAAGGTTTAGAAAAAAAAGTGCAGAAAACTGATATTTTACCAAATTTTCCAAGTAAAAGGCCCATAACTCAAAAAATCAGTGGAGCTAAACCAAACTAAAACTTGATCTGTAACTCATAGAGGTAGACCAACATACAAAATATTAGATCAATACCTCCAATGGTTTAAAGAAAAAAAAAACAGAAAACTAATGTAGGACTGACAGACGCATGGACAGATGGTCGTACAGACGGACAGACACAGTGCAAACCTAAAGTCCCCTTCGGCTTTAGCTGGTCGGGGACTAATAATATAAAACTAGAGGCTCACATGAGCCTGTATCGCTCACCTGGTGACTGGTTTTATTCATTGTCACCAAGAGACCATCCATTAATGGCATTATTATCCATACTATACATCAGTTCATCAGATGTTACAGTTTCTGACATACATACTTAAGTCACAAGCTTTGAAGGAAACCACCCAAGGACTATTGTGACCAAGTTTGGTTCCCATTGGCTCTGTAGTTTCAGAGAAGATCTTTGAATGCATTTCACATAGGGTCACTATGTTACACTATGTTTCCCCTGGGGGCCATCTTAGATGAGGTATGAACATAAAAATCACAAACTTTAAAGGCCACCACCAATGGACTATTGTAACCAAGTTTGGTTCCAATTGGCTCAATAGTTTCAAAGATCTTTAAATGCATTTCAGATAGGGTCCTTATGTTAAACTATGTTCCTCGCTGGCGGCCATCTTGGATGATGTACCAATATAAAAATCACAAACTTTGAAGTGGATCACCAATGGACTATTCTGACAAAGTTTGGTTCCAATTGGCTCATTAGTTTCAGAGAAGAAGATCTTTGAATGCATTTCACATACGGTCCTTATGTTAAACCATGTTCTTCGCTGGCGGCCATCTTGGATGAGGTATGAACATAAAAATCACCAACTTTGAAGGAGACCACCAATGGACTATTGTGACCAAGTTTGCTTCCAATTGGCGTGGTAATTTCAGAGAAGAAGTTGTTTGAATGCATTTCACATAGGGTCCTTATGTTAAACTATGTTCTTCGCTGGCGGCCATCTTGGATGAGGTATAAACATAAAAATCACGAACTTTGAAGTGGATCACCAATGGACTATTGTGACCAAGTTTGGTTCCAATTGTCTCAGTAGTTTCAGAGAAAAAGATCTTCGAATGCCTTTCCCATAGGGTCCCTATGTTAGACTATGTTCCCAGCTGGCGGCCACCTGTAGAAATTTTAGTCCTTGATAAGCTTAACACTTTTGCAATTCAAACTTAACCTCTATCACAAATAGTTTTTGAAATAAAAGTAAAAACACATAAAAATCGTGAAAATTCAACAAAAAAGGGACTATAACTCCTATATGGGTCGTCAGATTTTTTTCAAAATTGCAGGACATGTACATCTTATTATGCTGACCATTTTTGTAATTAAAACTTTACACCTATCTTCTATCATTTTCAATATATAAGACAAAAAGTAACAAAAAAATGGATATTTTGTGGAAAAAAGGCAATAACTCCAAGACCGATTATCGGATATTATCCAAAATTGCAGAGTGGGTAGATCTCATCATGCTGATCCTTTTTACCGCTGTCAGATTTTTTATATCTGTAATGGTTTTTGAGTTATTTGCAAAAATCAGAAATTTACCCCTATGTTCTATTTTTAGTAACAGCGGCCATGTTATTTGGTCTACAACATAAAAATCACAAACTTTAAAGTGCATACCCTGGTGATGATTCAGGCCAAGTTTGGTTAATATTGGCGCAGTAGTTTCAGAGGAGAAGATCTTTGGCCAGGTGAGCTAAATATGAAAGGATATGGAGTGAATGTACATGTGAGAAAAACACTAGTGGTGTTACGATGATCGGGAAATGTCTCAAATCGGTCAGTTGACTATCCAGATGTGATTAATCGATTGAGATTTTCTTCAATCGATTGATAATCGGTTAACCAAAAGTACATGTGACCTTTAGGGAAAAAATAGGAAGGCCATGAAAAGTTAATACACTTGAATACTTTCTCTCCCTGATCAGTTTCAGTTCAACTTGCTAAAACCAGGATGTACTTTTCCCATCACTTTGCATCCATCATCCGTCTGTCATTTCCTAGTCTTTCCATCATCTGTCCATTGTCCTTCTTTGTCTGTCCATCATGAACATCTTAATTTAAAGATTTTCTCCTCTGAAACTACTGGGCCAATTGGAACAATGAACTTGGTTACAACAGTCCTTGGGTGGTCCCTATAAAAAAAGTTGTTTTTGATGTTCAAAGATGTCGCTAGAAGGGAACATTATTTAACACTGGAGCATATGGGACACATATATAAGATCTTCTTCTCACAAACTGCTAGTGCAAATGGAACTTAAATAAGTTACAGTTATCCTTGGGTTATCCCTTGTACGAAAAATTCTGTACCAGGAAAAAAAAAAACCACCAGCAGAGAGCATAGTTTAACATCAGACCTTAATGGGAACATATTTTTAAATCATTTTCTCTGAAACTAGCAGTACTATTGCAACAAAACTTGGTCACAATGCACCTTATATATACTCATTTTTGTGTCACCTGCTGTAAGCAGAGTCGACACATAGGGATTACTATCCGTTGTCTTACGTTGTTGTCGTTGTCATCCTGCGTCGTCTGTCGGTTTTTGAATCCGCAACTCCTTCAAAACTACAAGTCTGATTCCAACCAAACTTTCAGGATATGTTGTTGACTTGGTGTAGTTGTGCACCTGATACTCAAAATTTTGATTTTACAGATTTTAGAGGTTCTATAGGCCAAAATTGCGCAACTCCTTCAAAACTGCTAGTCCAATTCAAACCAAACTTTCAGGATATGTTGATCACCTGGTGTAGATGTGCACCGAATACTTAGAATTTTGATTTTTCAGATTTTAGAGGCTCATGGAGCCAAAATTGCTCATTTGTGAGTCTGTCAGTTTTTGAATCCCCAACTCCTTTAAAACTGCTAGTCCAATTCCAACCAAACTTTCAGGATATTTTTTTACCTGGTGTGGATGTGCACCTGATACTTAGAATTTTTGTTTACATATTTTAGAGGTTCACAGAGCCAAAGTTGCTCATTTGTTATTCTGGTTAGTTAATCCTCAACTCCATCATAGCTATAAGTCAGATTTCAACCAAACTTGCAGGATGTATTGTTCACCTGATGCTGTTGTGCATCTGATGTGTAATATTTTGATTTAAAAGATTTTTGAGGTTCACTGAGCCAAAAGAGCTCATTTGTTAATTTAGTTTGTAAATGTGGTATTCTTTTAAAACTATAAGTCATATCCCAACCAACCTTTCAGAATTTGTTGATCACTTGGATTTAATTGTGCACCTGATACTTACAATTTTGATTTTACAGATTTTAGAGGTTCACTTAGCAAAAATGGCTCTTCTGTAGTGCAGGCGACACAAGTGTTCCATGGAACACCCATCAATTTTATAATATGTCCAGCAAGTTCTGATTCTATCAAGATGGCTGCCAGTGAATTATAGTTTATAAACTCTGGATTCTCTTGGAACAATTTCAAGGAACTTCCCAATTGAAAAACTAATAGGCCAGTTAGAATCAAACTTGGTCAAAACAGTCTTCAGGTAGACCATAGGTTTATGGTGGAAAGTCAGTGGTTATCTAAATTAAGCAAAGGAACTAATGCTTTATTGTGTACATTTGTATGTACAAATTTCACATTTTAACAATCTAACCCATTTAGTATATAAGAATACATGTATATATTCATTAGTTCAAATGAAAAGCAAGCACTTCATACTATACACACATATTCAAAAGTCCAAAAGCAAAATTAAAGGAGGAATTACAGGATAACCGATTATGGCCGATAATCGGTTGGTTAAGCCTAACTGATTATGACAGATAATCGGATGGTATTTTCATCCGATGGAACACCACTAAAAAACACACACGATACATAGAAAACTCTAGTTTAACAAGAACAGGGCTTTTACCGGCATTCCTGTCTACACTCTTGATATTCAATCTCCCATTATTTCATTTAAATCTAAATTTTCAGCATCACATAATGAGTCTTACATATCCAGTTATAAGTTTACTTACTCCCAATCAAAGGTAAAATAATTTGGATCAGTGCCGGTAAAACAATATCCATAATAATACCAATAATCATTAGTTACATTGTCATTGACCACATGTATCTAAAAAAGAAAAATCATTTATAATTAATATTGTTTTAAATTAATAAAGACTTATGAGAATTTTTTCTAATTACTAATAGAACACATGACAAAAAGAGCTGACAGGTGCATTTGGGATCAAGCATGTAGTCTCAAAATAAAATAGAAGATTTTGAATATGTTTCTTATTAATATACCATGCCTGCCAACTATCCCTATTTGTAAAGGTTTTCCCCCTATGAGAGCATCCAATTTTAAATTTTCAGAAGGTGATTATTTCATCCTTATTTATAAAACAGTCATTGGTTTATTGCATCCTGGTGATTGTATTGTAGTGAGGATGATGAAAAACAACAAGAAAGTGGATCTGAACTCTCCTTCATTGGTTTTATGGTATACCTGGAGCTGTTTCATGTGTAAAAACCCCCATGAGCATTTTTAAAAGATAGCAGGTATGATATACATCCAAAATGCATATTGTGGATTCATTTCATTAACATATCACCAATGAATTTTAATATTTATAAATTAGTAAATAAATATGATCTAGGTCATTTTTATCAAGTACTATTATTTGTTCATGCTTTTAAGTCCAAGAATATAATTCAGCTTTTCAAAATTTATCATGTAGGTAACAATAATATAAGACTTAGTACTGAATATCATAAAAAACCCAATTAACAAATGAGCTATTTTGGCTCTGTTAACCCCTTAAATCTGTAAAATCAAAATTTTAAATATCGGGTTCACAACTATGTTAAGTAATCAATGTATTCTGAAAGGCTGGTTGGAATATGATTTACAGTTTTGAAGGAGTTCCACATAAACAAACAGAATTAACAAATGAGCTATTCTGGCTCAGTGAACCTCTAAAACTGCAAAATCAAAATTTTAAGTATCAGATGCACAACTACATTAGGTGAACAAGATATCCTGCAAGTTTGGTTGGAATCTGACTTATAGTTGTGATGGAATTTGGGATTAACAAATCAGATTATCAAATGAGCAATTTTGGCTCTGTGAACCTCTAAAATCTGTAAAATCAAAATTCTAAGTATCAGGTGCACAACTACACC
>MJUU01010888.1:106615-129434 GCA_002080025.1 Modiolus philippinarum
AAATTCTAAGTATCAGGTGCACAACTACACCAGTTAAACAACATATCCTGAAAGTTTGGTAGGAATCCGACAAGTGGTTTTGAAGGAGTTGCGGATTCAACAGATAGTAATCCCTATGTGTCGACTCTGCTTACAGCAGGCGACACAAAAACCATGTGACAATATCTTTAGATTGATATTAATAGCAGGAGATTTGCTGAGGTTATATAATAGTGCACTTCAAAAAAATTTTGCAATTCAATGAAGTAATGCACAGATAAAGGATTAAAAAGAATGGAACTTTTTTCTTTAAAGGAATTAACTAGTAAGTTCCATATTGAGATGCAGGCGATATNATAACAATCCGTTCACTAGAACTAAAGTTATGCTGTCCACAGACGCCGACGCCGACGCCGACGCCGACGCCAGCGCCATACCATAATACGACCGCAAAATTTTTGCGGTCGTATAAAAAACATGTCATCCTGACTACGTCTGGGGCGACATAAATACTTTTTTCTTAAAGGAATTAACTAGAAAGTTCCATATTGAGATGCAGGACAATATCCCTAAATTTCAAAAATAAATACAAAACAAAAACAAAATGTCATCCCGACTACCTCTGGGGCCACATAAATACATGATGTAATGTTTTTTTTTATTATGTTCACATCCAATACAATTATAAATATATATACAGTAGAACTTCGATGGCTCGAACTGCAATAACTCGAACACCATGGATGCCTCGAACCCCTTTTTTGTGGTCCAATGGTTTGAATTTTAACATAGTTCGACTTCGATATCTCGAACACCCCTTTGGCTCGAACTGTTTTTATTGGTCCCTTGGGTGTTCGAGCCATCGAAGTTCGACTGTACTATATATAAAATAAAGTTATTACCGTAATTTCAGGAAGAGAATAGCCAACCCACATAACGTCAGTTGGAGCACTGCTAACTTGCAATCTAACTTTTGCCTGGTATGACATGTCTGCGTCATTATTTTCAGGCAGCTTCAACTCAAGTCGTTGCCAGTTCCAGGGAGTGTTCCATCCATTAAATTCTAGACCACACAATGACGGCTTACTTGGTGGAATCTCCGAAGCAGCACAAGCTGACGGTGCACCAGATGTAAATTCCTCATTGAATTCCAACATAGATATTACTAATTTGCAATCCGATCTACTATCATCGCATGCCATTGGAACGGTCAGCCATGCATAGCAGAATGCAGTTTCCCCACTAGACACTGATAATTTACTTTGATAGATCTTAAAAAAAATGCAATGCAGCATTTAAGCAATGGACTTGATTGAAAAATTAGATTCTAATTTACTTATTTCATTAAAAAACCCATAAAAGCATAAAATCCTTTTCTCCTTTTTTCCTCATCAATAACTTACATATCAAGTACATGTACCTTTAATATAGTAGGTGTTTCTGGTTATCTTCTGTTCATTAACTAATTCTAAAACATTCAAATAATTTTATGCACCATGACTTTAAGCGATTTCCATGGGAATTAATCTGGTCTCAATTTTATGGTCAATAATCTAACCAGAAAACTAGAATTAATATATTTTAATATATTTTTACAAAATTTGATTGGATCAAATAAACCACATGATCAGAAAATAATTGACATGTTATTACAGAAATCATTAGACAACCCCAGGGGACAACTTATTGTCACCCTCAACCATCCTATTTTCCCTGCAATAAAGGGAGATAACCTTTATAAGTTGTCTGGTCAAAACATATATGGCAGATTACAAGTTTAAATCAACCGTATGAAATGACAAAGATGGCCTGACAAAAATATTTAGCTGAACTTTCTAGTGATTGAAATGAGAATTAAGTAAAAACCCCCCAATGTCTAAAGGGTAAGAAGAAAAATCTAGCAATGTAATTGAGAAGATTCAACCAATTCATCAATGTCTAGTGTCCATTGAAGTAAATTGTTTAAAATTGAAAAGAACAAGTTAGTCCCTCTGCTGATGAGAAAAACTAAAGCCCTCATTGGGTTGAAAAATCATGATATTGTCAGTCAATATATCAAATGGTTTAGAGCTCAGGAACTCAACCCTTTTCAAGATAAATTATAGTTCTTAAAATGAAGGGGTAGAGTTTCTGAATTTATAAATGAAAACATCTTGGGACTGACAATTAAATGGGAAGACAGAGCACAAACCTAAAGTTCCTTTCAGCTATTCCTGGTAGTAGACTAAAAATATCAGGAAATCAAATTGTCAAAGTTATTCCTTATGTTATTAACTTGAATTAAGAAATTCTCTTCTCTTAAACTAGAGACTCTTGCAACCCGAATTGTATCCAATGTTTCTGACAACTAGAAACAAACTAAAAAATTGTGTACCAAAGTGTGTATATTTCATTTCTCCCAACATTTCTCTTACAAATTACAATATTTAATTATGAACAAGAGTCATAATTTTTTATTTATACAAAATAAAGGGCTACGCAGAGAGCATCATGATACGACCATAGCATGTCGACCACTGAAATTTGAACAAGTGTAATTTTAAGCGAATGTGGACACAATAAAAAGATTGATACAGTAATTAGCTGGACACAAAATAGTGAAAATAAAGCTTACAATGAGAATAATCAAAAGAAAAAATCCCATCAAAATCTGATGAAAAATAAAGATTTCATATATTTCTTATAATTGCAATTTTGGCCCCTTTTACCCCTTACAGCTCATAAACGGTAAGAGCTACCTCGAATCTGTTGACAAATAACTGAAAGCTTGCAATGAGAGGAATCCAAAGAAAACAAGAGCTGTTGCCGAATGGCAGCCAGTTATACCCCTGTTCATTGAACCCTGAATCAATATGGCAATGCTAAGTATGTGTGGACATAATACAAGCGTGGACACAGTACAAGTGTGGACACAATTCAAGCATTGGCATAGCTGCAGTGATAAAAAATAGAGCAGTGCTCAAGGTCCCCCGCCTTAGAGTTGTATGTTCCTTTTACCTGAAAAACCGTACAAGATGAAAAAAAATGCTTGGGGAGAGTTTTATTGCATTTTTCACGAGGAAGCATTTGCAAAAAACCCCATCAAAATCCGATGAAAAATAAAAAAATTTTTTTTGGCGCCCCCACCCCCCCAACACCTTTGACCCCAATTATCTTGAAAACGGTAAGAGATACCAGAAATCTGTTGGCATATGTATGAAAGCATTCATTGAGAGGAATCTAATGGAAAAAATCCCATCGAAATCGGATAAAAAATAAAAATTTCCCACACGGACCAAATTTTGGTGCAATAAATTCTATTTTTAGAAATTGTGACCTTGACCTTTGACCTACTGACCCCAAAATCAATAGGGTTCTTGCCCTTCCCTATTCCTTCCATCTGTATAAGTTTTGTTTCAATCGGGCAAGGGATACTCAAGTTATCATCCAGAAACGACATCCGGAAACCCCCACCCCCCCAACACCTTTGACCCCAATTATCTTGAAAACGGTAAGAGATACTAGAAATCTGTTGTCATGTGTACAAAAGCATTCATTGAGAGGAATCTAATGGAAAAAATCCCATCGAAATCGGATAAAAAATAAAAATTTCCCACACGGACCAAATTTTGGTGCAATAAATTCTATTTTTAGAAATTGTGACCTTGACCTTTGACCTACTGACCCCAAAATCAATAGGGTTCTTGCCCTTCCCTATTCCTTTCATCTGTATAAGTTTTGTTTCAATCTGGCAAGGGATACTCAAGTTACCATCCGGAAACGAAATCCGGAATGACGGAAAGGCGAATTCTATAGTCCCCCGCTTTCGCGAAAGGTGGGGGACAATAAAGTTCCGTCAAAACAGGAAGTAGATAAGTTATGGACTTGAAATGGGGAGACAGGATACAGCTCCTCATACTAAATCTTCAGACCAAACATCAAATCATTACTACATACACAAGTCGAGATATCCTTGACGAAAAATTTCAATACATGTATAAGGCTTTAATGGGAAAAAAATCAAAGTTATCGTCAAACAAGAAGTAAATGAGTTACGGACTTGAAATGGGGACACAGTACAATTCATCATTCTGAAGCTCAAGACCAAATATCAAATCATTACTACATACACAAGCTGAGAAATCCTATACGAAAATTTCAATATATAACTTTAATGGGAAAAAATCAATATTATCGTCAAACAAGAAGTAGATGAGTTACTGACTCCAAAAGGGGAGACACAATACAACTCATTATACTTAAGCTTCAGACCAAATATCAAATCATTATTACGTACGCAAGCTGAGAAATCCTTGACGAAAAATTTCAATATATGGCTAGAATAGGAAAAATCAAAGTTATCGCCAAACAGAAAGTAGATGAGTTACGAACTTGAAATACGGAGACACAATACAACTCGTCATACTTAAGCTTAAGACCAAATATCAAATCATTACTACATACACAAGCTGAAAAATCCTTGACGAAAAATTTCAATATATAGCTATAATGGGAAAAAATCAAAGTTATCGTCAAACAGGAAGTAGAGGAGTTACGGACTTGAAATGGGGAGACAGGATACAACTCCTCATACTTAAGCTTCAGACCAAATATAAAATAATTACTACATACACAAGCTGAGAAATCCTTGACGAAAAATTTCAATATATAGCTATAATGGGAAAAAATCAAAAGTTATCGTCAAACAGGAAGTAGATGAGTTACGAACTTCAAATGGGGAGACACGATACAACTTATCATACTAAAGCTTCAGACCAAATATCAAATCATTACTACATACACAAGCTGAGAAATCCTTGACGAAAGATGTTCCGGACGGACGGGCGGACAGATGGACAGACAGACGGACAAGGGTAAAACAGTATACCCCCCTCTCCTACGGAGCGGGGGCATAAAAATCCCATCAAAATCTGATGTAAAATAAAGATTTCACATATTTCTAAAAATTGCAATTCTGACCCCTTTGACCCCTTTCAGCTCAGAAACGGTAAGAGCTATGTCAAATCTGTTGACATAATACTTAAAGCTTACAATGAGAGGAATCCAAAGAAAATGTCCCATCAAAATCTGATGTAAAATAAAGATTTTACATATGTCTAAAAATTGCAATTCTGGCTTTTTGACCCCTTATAGCTCAGAAATGGCAAAGAGCTACACCAAATATGTTGACATACTACTGAATGCCTACAATGTGTTGAATCTAAAGAAATGATAAAATACCGAAGTTACTGTGAGAAGAAAAAAATCCCATTGAAATCAGATGAAAAATAAAAAATTTAGGTAATCCGCATTTTTGCACTTTTGGTCTCCTTGGGCCCCTCATAGCTTGGAAAGGAAACAAGTTATCAAAAATCTGATGGTGCAGCGCAATGGATTCCTTTTTCATAAGGAATCCATTGCAAAAAACTGTATCAAAATCTGACTAAAAATTTAAATTTTTGAAATTCACCCCTTTTGGGTCCAAACGGTACATGCCACGTGAAATCCGATGGCATAACCCAGATTGGAAATTTTCTAAGGAGTACACTGGAAGAAACCCCATCAAAATTCGGTAAATAATAAAGATTCTACAGTCAAACACACCAAATTTAACCCCTTTTGGCCCCTTTTTCTAAAACGGGCGGGGCCAGGAACATAAAATTATCACCCGGGCTTATACATATGCTAAGAAACATCAAACATCATAAAATTTGAAAATGATCCCTTTAGTGGAACCAAAGTTATGCCGTCCACAGAAACGAAAATGCCCAATTTTACCCCTTTTTGGCACCTTTTTCTGAAACAGGTGGGGCCATGAACCCGAAATTAAAACCAGGGCTTAACCTTATGCAAAGAAACCTAATATTAAAACTTGAAAATGATCTGTCCACTAGAAGCAAAGTTATGCTGGCCACAAATGCCGACTCTGACGACTGTGCCATAACATAATACAACTGCAAAATTTTTGCGGTCATATAAAAATTGTCTGCTTAGAAACATAATCCATTTCCAGAACGGATATCTCAATATTCTACAGGGCAGATGAGTTAATTTTTGCTTGTTGAGAAATTTGATTTTCAAGCCAGAGCTTTAAAACATTCTCCATTTAGAACATCCATTTCAAATATTAATCGCCATTTAGTTCTTCCTCCCAAAATGTCTTGTTTCCATCCAGATTGATGTAAGTGAGATGGCCGAGAGCAGTTTGACCCAAACAATGACATTTGTTATGATAATGAGAAGGAAATCTATTGGTGAATAAAAATGGAAAGTAACTGATAAATATTTAAAGAAATAAAATATATACACGAGACTGCCCTCGCTTGTCCAAGTATCAACCCAAAGCTGTGCAACCTTTTTATTGTGCAAAATAAAAAGTTTTTTTTATGAAACACCCTCTAAGAAATGGGATGTTTGGTGATTATTTTTAACATACCAATTTGATTCCATCAATTTTCGAACATAAGAGGCAAAAATACTTGAAAGGAATTTAGATATTAAAGATTTTTGGTGAAAAAAAAAATCTCTACTTTCAATTTCTCTTTTCCAGAAATGGTTGATGATAAGAAATTTGGGAAGAGGTACGGTACAGATACAAAACAATTCGTAAATATATACTCTTGTTACTGGTATTTCAGATTCAATTTTAATTTACATAATGTATATTTACATATCAAAATTAGTGAGAATTTGATTGGAAATATAATTCACAAAATGTTTTGTAATTATATTATACTAATAACTTAAAGTATCAATTAGTGTGTATTCTCCCTGGACTAACTAAAACTAGAGGCTCAGAGACTGAGCCTGTATCGCTCACCTAGAGAAATGCTTCTATGCCATGCATGACCAAAAAAGATATGAAAAAGAAAGGAAATGGAGTAAATGTCAAGGAGACAACATCTCCATCTCCATGTATTTTACCAATGAAGTCTAATGTTAAGCTATGTTCTCCATTGGCACAAGTGTTTTTTGTCTGATCCTTTTGAAATGAGTAATCTTTGAAAAGGACCTTCAATACAGCATTCCAATACAGTTTAGTTAAATTTTCTTGGATAGTTTCAGAGAAGGTAATGAAAAGTATGGTTTCACATACTGGGCTACGGTGTTAAACTATGTTCTGCACTGGAGGCCATGTTTTTTGTTGGATCAAACTGAAATGAGCAAATTTTATAAAGTATCTTCTGTACATCGTTTCTGTAAAGTTTGGTTGAACTTGCTTTAGCAGTTTCAGAGGAGAAGATTAAAATGTGACTTTTCCCATAGGGTCCAATGTTAAACCCAAGTTCCGTGCTGGCAGCCGTGCTTTTGTCGGATTGAAATAAAACTAGCAATCTTTGTAAAGGACCTTCCATACATTATTCCTTAAAGTTTGGTTGAATTTGCTTCCGCGGTTTCAGAGGAGAAGATGAAAATGTGATTTTTCCAATAGGGTCAAATGTTAAGCCTAAGTTCCGTGCTGGTGGCCATGTTTTTTGTCATATCAGAAGGAAATGAGCAATCTCTGTTCGGGAACTTTAGTACATCATTCCTGTAATGTTTGGTTGAATTTGCTTACATGGTTTCAGAGCAGAAGATGAAAATGTGATTTTCCCCATAGGGTCCATTGTTAAACCTAAGTTCTGCACTGGCTGCCATGTTTTCTATTGGATCGGAACCAAATGAGCAATCTTTGTAAAGGACCTTCGATACATCATTCCTGTAAAGTTTGGTTGAATTTGCTTCATTGGTTTCAGGGGAGAAGATGAAAATGTGATTTTCCTATGGGGGGCCAATGTTAAACCATGTTCCATGCTGGCAGCCATGTTTTTGGTCAGATCAGAAGAAAATGAGCAATCTTTGTTAAGGACCTTTAGTACATTATTCAGGTCAAGTTTTGTTGAATTTGCTTCAGCCATTTCAGAGCAGAAGATGAAAATGATATTTTTTCCATATGGTCCAATGCCAGGGTGGCAGCCATATAGAATATAGGACTTTTTGTTTTTGATACAGACTTTATCACGGTAGTATATCAGGTGAGCCCGCAAGGGGGAACCTGATATGCTACTGTGATGAGCAATCTTTGTTAAGGACCTTTAGTACATCATTCCTGTAAAGTTTGGTTCAATTTGCTTCAGCCTTTTCAGAGCAGAAGATGAAAATGTGATTTTTCCCATAGGGTCCAATGTTAAACCTAAGTTCCACGCTGGCGGCCATGTTTTTAATTGGATTGGAACAAACTGAGCAATCTTTGTAAAGAACCTTCCATACATCATTCCTGTAAAGTTTGGTTGAATTTGCTTCAGTAATTTCAGAGGAGTAAGATGAAAATGTGATTTTCCCATAGGGTCCTATGTTAAACCATATTCCGTGCTGGCCGCCATGTTTTTCATCAGATCTTAACGAAATGAGCAATCTTTGTTTAGGACCTTTAGTACATCATTCATGTAAAGTTTGGTTCAATTTGCTTCAGCCTTTTCAGAGCAGAAGATGAAAATGTGCTTTTTCCTTTAGGGCCCAATGTTAAACCTAAGTTCTGCGCTGGCGGCTATGTTTTTTGTCGGATCTGAACAAAATGAGCAATCTTTGTAAAGGACCTTCCATACATCATTCCTGTAAAGTTTGGTTGAATTTGCTTCAGTGGTTTCAGAGGAGTAGATGAAAATGTGATTTTCCTATAGCGTCCTATGTTAAACCATGTTCCGTGCTGGCGGCCATGTTATTCGTCAGATCGGAACAAAATGAGCAATCTTTGTAAAGGACCTTCCATTCATCATTACTGTAAAGTTTGGTTGAATTTACTTCAGTGGTTTCAGAGGAGTAGATAAAAATGTGATTTTCCCATATGGTCCTATGTTAACCATGTTCCGTGCTGGCGGCCATGTTTTTCGTCGGATCGGAATGAAATGAGCAATCTTTGTTAAGAACCTTTAGTACATCATTCCTGTAAAGTTTGGTTCAATTTGCTTCAGCCTTTTCAGAGCAGAAGATGAAAATGTGATTTTTCCCATAGGGTCCAATGTTAAACCTAAGTTCCGCGCTGGCGGCCATGTTTTTAATTGGATTGGAACAAACTGAGCAATCTTTGTAAAGAACCTTCCATACATCATGCCTGTCAAGTTTGGTTGAATTTATTTCAGTGGTTTCAGAGGAGTAGATGAAAATGTGATTTTCCCATAACGTCCTATGTTAAACCATGTTCCGTGCTGGCCGCCATGTTTTTCATCGGATTGGAACGAAATGAGCAATCTTTGTTTAGGACCTTAAGTACATCATTCCTGTAAAGTTTGGTTCAATTTGCTTCAGCTGATGAAAATGTGATTTTTCCCATAGGATCCAATGTTAAACCTAGGTTCCACGCTGGTGGCTATGTTTTTTTGTCAAATCGGAACAAAATGAGCAATCTTTGTAAAAGACCTACCATACATCATTCTGGTAAAGTTTGGTTGAATTTGTTTTAGTTGTTTCAGAGGAGTAGATGAAAATGTGATTTTCTCATAGGGTCCTATGTTAAACCATGTTCTGTGCTGGCGGCTATGTTATTCGTCAGATCCAGACGAAATGAGCCATCTTTATTAAGAACCTTAAGTACATCATTCCTCTTAAGTTTGGTTCAATTTGCTTCAGCCCTTTCAGAGCAGAAGATGAAAATGTGATTTCTCCCATAGGTGCCAATGTTAAACCTAAGCTCCGCGCTGGTGGCCATATTTTTATCGGATCGGAACAAAATGAGCAATCTTTGTAAAGGACCTTCCATACATCATTCCTGTAAAGTGTGGTTGAATTTGCTTCAGTGGTTTCAGAGGAGAAGATGAATATGTGAAAAGTTTAACGGACGGACGGACGACGGACGCCAAGTGATGGCAATAGCTCACACTGACCCTTCTGGTCAGGTGAGCTAAAAACAGGGATACCTGTTGGAATGCTGTACATCAGGTACATTGTTAACAGCAAGGAATGTAAAAAAAGATTAGAACATGAAAAAAAGAAAGTTTTTAATAGGGTGAAATCTGTAGTTCTATGGTTCACAACTATAAAAAAAAATTTGTAAAGGTTCCACGGAACCTAATGTCTCGCCCGCTCACTACATTGTCATTATAATTTGGCCTATATTTAGATGATGTTGCTAAGTAGAATTTCAGTCTTTGAGAATTCCAAAATATAACTTTTTTTTCGAAATTTCACATAATTTACCACAACTGTAATCCAGGATTTTGGAGTTTCACTTTTAAAAATAATTATTCCTATTGTAAGGAGTTGAAAAAGATATGGTTGCTAGGTAGGTAGAATTCCAAAAAATAACAGGTCTTTGAGGGTTTCAGGAAATTTACCAAAATAAGAATCAAAGATTTTTGCAATTTGACTTTTGAAAATGATCATTATGACTGAAAGGAACTGAAAAAGTTATGGTTGCTAGGTACAATTCCAAAAAATAACACATCTTTGAGAGTTCCAGGAATGTAAACCAAAATTGGAATCAAAAACGTTTGCAAGTCTTTTATTAAAAATGTTTGTTTCGATTCAAATTTATTTAAAAAGCATTGTTGCCAAGAAGAATTTCTAAAAACAGCTTGTCTTGAAGAGTTTCAGGAAATTTACCAAAGTTGGAACCATGTTATTTAATTCTTTAGTGTAAAAAAATATGTTTGATTCTAAAACATTGTTAAAATTTAAAATTGGATGCAAAATTTTCAAAAATTATTGGTCTTTGACATTTTCAGGAAATTTACCAAAGTTGGAACCGGAATCAAAATTCCAACGGCCTGTTACACATCTGCGCATTATATGCAGAAATGTGAATGTAAATGTAATTCTATTAAGAATCAAAGACTCTATTCTACTTCTTAACAACTAACATTGAAATTTTATAGCATAAAAATAAGTCCAAATTTGGAAAAAATACAGAAAAACTAGAAAAAAAATTCTATTTTTTCAGGTAGAGGTTATTTTCTGACCATCATCTAACTTTTGACCACTTTTTGTGAAATTCCAGTAAGATTTAATAACTTAATTTGACTTCTAAAAAACTTTAACCACAGGGTTAAAAGAAATTTCTAACGCAAAAAATCTAAGTTCAAATATGGAAAAAATACGGAAAAACTAAAAAAAAAATTTTGAAATTTTTCAGCTGGAGGTAATTTTCAGACCATTTTCTTGCTTCTGTCCAAATTTAAAATGATTCCATAATGATTTGATGAAGATATTGATGTTTAGAAAATTTAACCACAGGGTTAAAATAAATGTTGACATCGCCGACGACGCCGACGGAATTTTGGATCGCTATGTCTCACTTTCGTCGCAGGCGAGACAAAAATCAGCACAATGACCATAAAAACTACAGTTATATACAGTTATGCAGCTAGGTGACTGCAAGATGCTAGTTCTTGCTTTGAAGGCCTTCTATGATTATCAAGATTTTGTGCTACTGTAAAAGCAGAAATATTCACAGGATTAAATTTCGTTAATTTCATGATTTAGAGATATCAATGAAATTAAATCCTTACGAATTTAATTCTAGCAATAATAATTACTATATATTGTATGAATTCCACAAAAATCTGTCCACATGAAACAGTTCTAAAGGTGAAATCCACAAAATTTTATCCCCACGAAAATAAATTATACAGTATCAAAAACAATATTCTTCCGTGTAAGTCAACAGTCAAAGTGAAGTTACAGATCATCGTAACATAACAATTACCTGAATACCAGCATAATAATTATAACTAGCCATTATCCATTGGTACTGATTAGTTAAACTTATTCCACACTTCACCTGAAGTAAACAGGTAAATATTACTACATATAGATAACTACAACAATAAATTTACAATGCAATAAAATTAAAATTATTATAACTAATAATAGCTAGTACTCCCCATCATATTAATTGCTCCTTTTCTTACTTTGCAAGATTTAAAAGTATTAGAATTGTTAAAACTTGATAAAAATTTTGGCAAAGTGAAACAACTCGCCTCACAATATCTGACAACTTCTGAAATTCTGAAAATCTTGATGGGATCACTGATGCACATGTGTTCATAGCAATGTTAATATGTGTTTTAAGTCAGGTTAATTATCACATTCATGTTATTATTTTTTTAAATTGTATCTCATTGTCTGTAATTCACAAGTTTTGGTCCTGACCTTGAAGTCTGTATTGGGTTGACAACAAAACCTAGAGTAATGGTTGAGCAAAAATATGCTTGTATCTTTTGTGAAAAGAAGATATAGTATAAAGACTGTGCTTATTCATTAAAAAGATCCTAGGTAGTAATTACAGATCTTGCCATGCTGCTCATTTCTGTCTTGCAAGATATCTCTTATCTGACATGACATCACTGTACTGGATTGACCAATTAGATCAGGGGAATTTAATTGTACACCCTGATACAGTGTGGTGAAGCTATCACAGTTTACCTATATAATCTTCGTTTGAATTGCAATATCTTTTATAAAATCTTCGTAATAAATGCAATATCTTCGGTGTTACAATAAATATGATTTTGACATTTGGATATGATAGTTATATTGATGTTCCAAATGTATATTTCAAGCTTGAAAAATGAATGAATAAATCAAAGTTGAGGTTACATAGAAATATAGTAAAATGGATCTCACTCAACAACTAGTTAAAGTGCCCAGAATTCCAGATAAGCAAATTTGATATATGCTATGATTTTTTTTGGTTATAAGTCAACAATAGCAATTTTTCCCAATGTTCTATTTTCTGTCAGCTCATCAAATATATTTTAAAATGATGACTCTTGAAAAGTTTGGTCCAATACGCAAAGCTGATTTACATAGGATATTTCAAACAATAAGTGTTTAAGGTAGATAGACACTGTTGTGCTGCACAACTCAATTGCGCATTTGAAAAATAAAGACTCGCACATTGGGTAGGTTAGATTTTGGGGCAAGAACAGTAATTTGACAGCTTTTCCCCTGTGACATAATAACAGACTGACAGATTTAAACACATATTTCATCCACTTTGCCACAAATTAGCTCCTTTTTTCCCAGTAACTTTTTTAAAATCAGGAAACTTTGTAAAATACCTCCGCTAAAAGCATTGTGACATATACATTTTTTCTATGCAAAAAATAGGCCATATCATATACTATCTATTTAAAAAAACAATATACCAAATGCTCATGGATAAACGGTTCATTCCTATTAAGTTAAAAATTGCTCTATTAATTATGATAATATGGTGCCCATATTTTCACAATACATTCTATGTAAATTTAGGTTACATCATGGCTAAAAATGAGTAAACTTTTATCTCAATTCTAGAAAAAAAACATAGTGACTTAACGAAGTTAACATATACTTTTTATGACAGATTTCGGGTTAGTATAATTGGTTCTTCAATTGTGCTGACTGCAGCAAAATCTCGAGAATATGAATATTTGTGTCTATCTACCTTAAAATAGACCACATTTTGGTGAAATGAGCTTTTTAATATGAGTGAACTGTTAATTTAATTTGTACGTATTTTCTAGCACATCTGAGTATTTGGTTAAAATCAGAATTTATGTTTATTTTAACTAAATTTTACTTACATTAAATCCCATTGATACTCCTTGAGCAATCCACTCAGTACTTTTAAGTCTGCCTGTTGTTTGTAATTCAGAAAACGATAAATCTGTCTTGGTTGTGAAGTTAGCATCATTTATTTGCCACTGGACATCAAATCTTTCATTATTAAGAACTGTCCCACCATTATTACTCAAATAGTAATTACATCTAAACATTAGCTGTCTGTCAGGACTTGAAGCAGTTCTAGTAGGTACTGTCGGATATGCACTAACATAATACATGTACTGTGTGAGGTCAATGTTGGTAGCTAGATAAACAATAGGGAAAATATTTAAAACATTAAGTTTAAAGATTTCTAGAAATTTAATTCCAAAACTTTGCATTATACTATGAATGGCTGTTATATATGGAGTTTTGCCAAGTGTGAAAATAAAACAGAATATGTCCATGTGACACGGATGCCCGTCTAATATTCTATTCATTAAACCATGCAAACTGGACTGCACAGAAAATAAAAAATTACTCTATAATGCAAAATGTGTCAAACTGACTAAGTCCTCAAACAGTACTTAAACCGTATGAAGTTTCCTTGAAAAGGGCACACGGTAAAACTCATCATACCAAAGCTTCAGACAAAATATCAAACCATTACTAAATACACAAGGTGACAAATCCTTGACAAAAATTTTAAATGTATATATAAGGTATTATGGAAAAATCTGAGTTATTGGCAAACAGGAAGTATATGAGTGACTGACTTGAAAAGGGGAGACATGTTACAAGTCATCACATCAAAGCTTCAGATGAAATATAAAATCATTATTACATAAACAAGCTGAGAAACCCTTAACAAAAATGTTCAATATATGGCTATAATGGAAATCAGGGGCTAATGTGTGAGCCTGTAAAGCTCACCTGATTGCTTCTGATCAAATTAGATTTCCCACAGAATTTAACTAGAAATGTGTTTTTGATACAAAAACGAATGTCTCCCCTAATACATATCTTCCTGAAGATGATATGTATCTTTATATGTTGCCACTGCATTTGAATATTACTAAATTTCTAAATTTGATTGAAATCCAATGAAAGTTGTAGGAGAATTTAAATTCAAAATTTTATGACAAAACTTGGCATAACTCCCACAAAATTCAGCCGATCGATCCAGTAAGAAGGTATGCATAACTAAGCATGATGGTCAACAATCCTGTGAAGTTTGGTTGATATCCGTACAAAGATCTACAATGCAGGAGAATTCAGGCGTCCACAAACTTAATGTTGCAAAATTCTAAGTCATAAAGGTTAATAACTCCAACAAACATTAGCTGATTAATTCGGCAAGATAATATGCACAACTAAGCATGATGGTCAACAATCCTGTGAAGTTTGGTTGAAATCGAATGAAAGATGTAGGAGAATTGGCGTCCACAAACTTTATTTGGTAAAATTCTAAGTCAAAAAGGGGCATAACTCCAACAAAAATAAGTCGATCAATCTGGTGAGATAATATGCACAACTAAGCATGATGGTCAAAAATCCTGTGAAGCTTGGTTAAAATATGATTAAAGATGTAGGAGAATTCGTGTCCACAAACTTAATTTACAAAATTCTAAGTAAAAAAGGGGCATAACTCCTACAAAAATTAGCCGATCAGTCTGGGGAGACAATATGCACAACTAGGCATGATGGTCAACAATCCTAATAAGTTTGGTTGAAATCTGATGAATGATGTAGAAGTTTGGTGCCAACAAACTTTGTGACGAACGGACAGATTAATCTGAGGTGGTAGTCAATTGGTAGTAAAGCCAGTTACCTAGTAGATTAGTCATGTTAACGTGCCTAGTTAATATCAATTTGATGTTTATGATTTTTAAGAATTTACAATTTAATACATATCACCCATATTTCCTTCACATATTTTTGCCTATATTAAGATGTGGTTTCTAAAAATTCTAAGAAATAACTGGTCTTTGACAGTATCAGGAAATTTATCAAAATTGGAATAAAAATTTTCTGAAATCTCATCACTGAAAATATTTCTTTTTACTGAAATTCACAAAAAAGCATGGTTGCTGACAAGAATTCCCATAAATTGCTTGTCTTTGAGAGTTTCAGGAAATTTACCAAGTTTATATTTGGAATTGAATTTTTTTCAAATGAAGGCTAAAGTATTTGTATGCAAAAATTTCAAAAATTGTTAGTCTTGGACATTTTCAGGAAATTTACCACAGTTGGACGCGAATTAAATTTTGAAATCTTATTGCTTATCTAAAGACTATATATATTATGCAACGATTCTACATGGAAATAAAATTTCCAAAATTCCAATTTTGTTTGTTGATATATTGACCTAAAGTGAAAATTTAGCCAAATTCATTGATGTGGAAAATATAGGTCAAGGTGACATAATTCTGGTATGGATGTTGATCACTAATGAAGATGTAACCACTTACTTAACATCATATTTCTATGGCATTTAGGTGCTGAGTTATGGTAAAAAACTAAGTCAAACTAATGGCAAAGTACAGAAAAATTGGAATTATTTTTTTTCAAAAACAAGCTTGGGATTCAATAATGAAGTTGTAATGAATATCGAGTCAAAATTTCATTGATATTTAGCTAGATTTCAAAAAGTTATTGAAGTTCAAAAAAAAGTTTAACATTTGGGTTAACCAAATGTGGACGATGACCCCGACGACGACGGAATCAATTGTCGCTGTGTCTCACGTTGCAGGCGAGACAAAAACAGCAATTTACAACTATGGTTTAATTCTCGTTACAGTCGCCATCTTGTTGGCTCTTCAGACAATCAAAAACAAGTCTGACAGTGCATAACCTGGTGATGATTCAGGCCATGTTTAGTTACAATTGGAGTAGCTGTTTCAGAGGAGAAGACATTTAAATTGTTGACAGACTGGTGTCAGATGGAGGCATAGTGATGGCAAAATCCCACATGGCCTTTTTGGCCAGGTGAGGTAAAAATCAGAGTAAGTGTTAAACAGGAAGTAGATGAATGAAGAACTTGAAAATCATCATAACAAAGCTTCAGACAAAATATCAAATTATAACTACATACACAAGCAGAGAAATCCTTGATAAAAATTTTCAATACATGGCTATAATAGAAAAAATGCAAAGACAATAATGTGATAGACAGATAGACAGATAGAATGATGGACATATGCACAGACAGAGGTAAAACAGGATACCCCTCATTGGAGTGGGGTATAAAAATGTGCAATGACTGAGTTGCAATGATACATGAAAACTGCAACATGTTATATTAAAGTGTACCTTACATTCAATATTCAGATTCAACTATGATCTTACAGTATACATTTTAATAAAAAAAAATCAAAGCATGTAATGCTGTCAAGGCAGGTTCTTGGGTATTGCCAGAAGTCCTGTATAGTGTTCCCAGTTTGGATTGTCTTTCCAGTTGTTGTATGGGTTGTTGTAGATTTAGTTAAAACTTAACATTCCATTGCCTTGTTCCTCTTTGTTGGAACATGTAAGTATTCCAAACAAGTGGCTTGATTAAAAACAAGTACTTGTTTTCATGATTACATTATTTGTTATTACCAACAAGAAAGAGATCTGGAGGAACCCTTGTATAGGATTTTACTGATAACTGCCTAATCTGGAGACATCATCACAAAACATACATGTATTGAATGAGTTGCAGACTTCTACTAAATTGGACTTCTTGCATTGCATATTTTGCATTTTTTTTATCTACATCAGTTTTTTTTCTCTGTTGGATCAAAGCACTGGACATAGAGTGTTTTTCTACTATGAAATAATTAGGTACATAATTTTATCAGGACCCTCATGAAGGAACATCAACAAACAAATCATTATTCCTCTATGCAATGAACAGAAGGATATGAAATCTCTATGCTGATAATGTAACAATACAATGAAAGTTTTCAACTGACGCTTTTACATTTGATTTGATCCAGCATGGAGTGGTTATCTATGATTAGTACTTATATACCTGGCTACTAATGAATTACTACAAAGGAAGAAATCACTGCAAGTGACGAAAATGTAGCAAGCGAGTGCATTCCTCCAGTTGTCACAAATCAGAGAACAATATACAGTTGAAATGAATATCATTTTGTACCTTCGTCATGGTTTCTTCGTAATCCAATATAAGTGTTGTACTTGGTTACACGTTATTAGGAACACCGTCCGAGATAAAGTTAAAGCCTTCCATGCTTCATTGTTGATATAGTTGAATTATTCTTAAATTTGAATTTAAATGGATTTAAAGGCCAGATAATATATTCCATAAAGTACATTTGTTGTACTTCGGATAATTCTGAAACTTATTTGACCTTTATTTACAACGGCATATGTCATGCAGGCGTAAAAGTATGCTGCCAATACAAAGCACCACCTGTCGGGACATTGGAAAAAAAACAAACAAGAAAACGAAGCTACAGTTTAGTTGATAATTTTTATGTAGAGAAGATGTCAATATAAACATTAAAAGGTTCAAAGTCATATATGAAGACATATATATATTTTTAAGAGTTGCAACAGTTACTATGTTTCCATTCATAAAAACATGTAATATTATAGCCTGCTGGGGGAATTTTTTATGAATGAACCGAATCGTAAATTTCAAATAATTTAAAGTCCTCTGAGATTAATAAAAAACAAGTGTGGACCCAAATTGGTGTCTCGCCCATCCCTGCTTGATCGCAAAATTGATGTGAAAACTCAAACTGCCTAAATCAGAAAACTTAACATGTTCACTGGACTGTGAAATTAGATTAACTGACAAAAGCAATATAGCAGACTGTCACATATCCACACCCTATTACCGGCAATCCCAACTACAGTGGCTATCCCACCTGCAGATTTGTAAACAACTTGAAGACAGAAGAAGGTGATGCTTTCACTTACAAATAAATCGTATTAATATTCAATAATATATTTGTCTTTTATGCTTTAAATGTAGCTAACATGTATATGAATATTCATGACAAATACTAAGTAACAATCTTTTGAAACCTCGGAGATTTTGAGGAAGAAATTTTCAATTTTCAATTTTATTGCTGAAAATCTGCATTAAAACACTTTTCATCTTAAAACGCCTTTATAAAACTTAAGAATTTCGACGCTTATGTAATATACAACATTTGATATATAGTATATGAAATCTAGCTTTTCATTTAGTACTGCATAACGGCGGAATCCTCATTTTATTTCCAACTCTTGGCAATCCCGAACAACAGGTTTTAAAATTATTGACTATCACTGAAAACAGATAGTGACGATCCCAAACGATGAACTAAGCTTAAAAGAAAAGAACAAAATTATTTGTATTTNACTACCTAAGACCAACCTACATACCATATATCATTAACCTACCACTTATAGTTACTGAAAAACTAAGCTAAGCACAAAAAACCGTGAAATTGAGGTCACAGACAAAAGCCATATAGCAGACTGTCATGTACTACTCAAGACCAACCTATATACCAAATATCATTGACCTACCACTTATAGTTACTGAGAAAGTGACCTAATCACAAAAACTTAACATGAAAGTGCCGCAGACGCCTCCGCCGTCATACTTTGTACGCATATGTCTCGCTTTCCGCGACTTTCGTCGCGGGCGAGACAAAAATTATCTTTTAATAAATACAATACAAACACAAAACTATGTAGTGGACCCTGAAATAGACACTGTATCGCCACATGAACGGATAATTTGTTTGTGCTTTTGTATGAAAAACTGGTATGCGGTTTTCAAGATGGCTTTTACACAGCAGCTAGAAGGAAGAGACCCTGCCATTTAAATGTAGAAATTAGCAATAACATTTTGAAATGTAATAATAAAACTATAAATATGGGCAAAATAAATGTACATCTCAGATAATTTAATATACAAATATTGATGCACAGACAATAAGACACGCAGACAATAAGGCATTTAATACTTTTTGTCATTGGCCTTAAGGTCGCACTGGGGTTTAAAACTGTGCATCATCCTTGCACATTTGACCAAAAAACTGTATTCACAATTGGAATGTTGGCAAAATGATTTTTTATGTCTTATAATAGTTAAATTTGATAAGTTATGCAATTTTTAGTTGGTAGCCATGCAGAATATTGTATCTTTTTAGCAATATCCTGTTCTATTAAGGGGAAATAATTTGTATAGAAATAATAGAAAAATAACAGTTTTTCGCCATTTATTCAAAAATAAGTTCGGTGACCCCCAATTTTTTTTTTCATGCAAATTGAAGACAATTATATTAGCTGATAATTTACCAAATATCAAAAAATTCTATCTGATGTAACCCAAATAAATATAAATTTAGTTAAAATTTGCTAATTTCCCCTGTTATTTCAACCAAAATAGCTGATTTTTAAATGACACATTTCACCCTTATATGACCAGTGACCCCCATTTTTTTATTTATTTTTTTTTTTTTTTTGTATATGCTCAAATAACAAAGTAAAATGATTTTTGATGTCTTATAATAGTTAAATTTGATAAATTATGCAATTTTTAGTTGGTAGCCATGCAGAATATTGTATCTTTTTAATAAATATCCTGTTCTATTAAGAGGAAATAATTTGTATAGAAATAATAGGAAAATAACAGTTTTTCGCCATTTATTCAAAAATAAGTTTGGTGACCCTCAATTTTTTTTTCATGCAAATCAAAGACAATTATATTAGCTGATAATTTACCAAATATCAAAAAATTCTATCTCATGTAACCCAAATAAATATAAATTTAGTTAAAATTTGCTAATTTCCCCTGTTATTTCAACCAAAATAGCTGATTTTAAAATGACACATTTCATCCTTATATGACCAGTGACCCCCATTTTTTTATTCATTTTTTTGTGTATATGCTCAAATAACAAAGTAAAAGTCATGAAAATATCAGAAAAATCTATGTGACAGTTTTAGACTTCTGTACCACCTTAACAATATATTATGGGTATTTCTGTAAGTACATGTCACCCTAAAGTTAGACACGCTGACCTTAAAATTAAATATGTGTCTACCTAATTCCTGAACTATTTATATACCATAGTTTCATTAAAATCCATACTGAATTCGCAAGTATAATGATCTGGACACAAATTTTAATTTCAAATTTCTGTAAGTACATGTGACCTTGATATCATACTTACCTATCCCAAAATCAAACAAGAGGATATCAAGAGCCTGTATTGCTCATATGAGTCATAGTTGGCATAAACAGAAGTTTAAGAGGTATTGCTTCATCCACAAAGTCAAATGTTAAACTATGCTCAATCTTTTGGCCATATTGGATCAGGTACATAGATTCTGAAAACATCTTCTGTAAGGGACCATTTAAGGATTTCTGCTGATAAGTTTGGTTCTAATTGGACAGCTAATTTGTAAGATCTTTGAATGTGTTTTCCATAGGGTCCATTGTTACATATGCCCCTGATGGCAGCCATTTTGGATGATGTATGGAAAACTGCTGGATACTTGTTTTGGTAGGGACCATCTACAGACCATTGCATCCAAGTTTGGTTCCAGTTTGGTACCAATGGCCATGTAATTTCAGAGGAGAAGATCTGAATGTGTTTCCCATAGGGTGCATTGTTGTTCCCATGGGCGGCCATCTTGGATAAAGTGCAAATCTGAATAAACATGTTCATTACAGGGGACCACCCAAAGACTATTGTGGAATAATGTGGTTCCTATTGGCCAAATAGATTCAGAAAAGAAGATCTCTGAATGTGTTTTCTCATAAGGTCCAATGTTAAAATATGTGCCCTGCTGGTGGCCATCTTGAATTTTGTGTGGACCTTAGAAAACACTAATTTTACAGGGGACCACCCAAGGACCTGTGTGGTGAAGTTAAGTACCAATTTGACTAGTTGTTTCAAAAAGGAAGATATCTGACTGTTTTCCCATACGGTCAAATGTTAAACTATGTTCCCCACTGGCAGCCATCTCAAATCAGTGTGGACCAAGAAAAAAAATGTTTAGAATGGACAATGGATGAAAACTGATGCAAAAGCTAACCCTGATAATAGCCAGGTGAGCTAAAAAGGTGTCTCCCTAATCTTTGAAGATTTAATCAACAAATGAATGGAGGCATTCTGAAGTTTTGTCCCAGAAACAAATTTTTTGCTAATTTTCTATTTCAGTAAGTACATGTGACCTTGCCAATTGACCTACTGACTCTAAAATCAATTGGTATCTTTTAACCTCGGAAGCTTTCATCTACATCAATATCATTAAACCATAATAGGATTATGAAGTTATCCTCTTAAAACCAATTTTCAGTTCAAACGTACTTTAGTACATTTGACCTTTGCCTTTGACCTACTGATCCCAAAATAAAAAGGCATCTTTACTACCTCTGAAGCTTTATTCAAATCCATACAGGCATTCTGAAGTTATTCTATGGTAAGGAATTAGTGTATTTGACAGATCAACAGATGCAAGGACACCCACATTCCATTATTCCCCTCTCCCTTTTAAAAGCAGGGGAAATGATGACAGCATTTTAAAGTTTCTAAAAATATGAAGTAAAATAAGCACTATGCAATGACATAATTTTCCTGTATTACTGTTTAATTTTAAGATGCTGGAAACATGAAATTGCACACATTTTGTGTCCAGCATACCCTAATCATACCAAATTTTCAAAGTCCCTTCAAACAAGAAGTTTATATTGTAGAGCAACAAAAATGCTAAGAATGCACAACTCATTACAAGATAGCAGAATACCAAATTTCAAATGAATAGTTTAAGGCAGCATGTAGAATTTCACAACAATAAATGTTGGATGGAATGACAATATGGACAGATGATGGATGGCCAAGTGTATTCTAAAATACTAGTAGTGCTCCTAACAAGCTGGGTGTCAGGTATAATATATCCCTTCAAGAAGATAGATTTTAGTGATTAAAATTTCATTATTTTGACAAATACAGTCAAAATTTAAAGTTCAGTCAAACAGAAAATTGATAATGGAGAGCACTAAAAACTAATTACAACACACAACTCATCACAAGAAAGCAGCATTCCAATTTTTGAAGGAACATGTCCAGGCAGAGCGTACAATTTTGTGAGAAGAAAATATTGGATATGATTAAAGACTGATGGAGTGATGGACAGACAGAATGATGGACATACCAAATTACTGACTGGAAGATTGACAAGCATATTCAAATATAACCCTAACTTCTTATGTGTGATAAGTGATTTTTGTGACGTAAATTTCACTATTATGACCAATACAGTAAAATTTCAAAGTCCTGGCATACAGGCAGCTGATATCAGAGAGCAATAAAAGTTCCTTACAATGCACAAATCATTACAA
>MJUU01010888.1:144139-154564 GCA_002080025.1 Modiolus philippinarum
ATATGTGCACAATCAACCTGCAAAATAAAAACTTCCTAGCTTAAAAACTGTAGGAGGAGTTATCCGGACAAATGGTGTACCCTATATGCAATATAATGCATAAAAATGACAAAGTTCAACAATGTGTAGTTTGGTGAAAAATTATCAAAAATCAAGTAGTATGCACATCTTTAATATGTGCACAATCAACCTGCAAAATAAAAACTTCCTAGCTTAAAAACTGTAGGAGGAGTTATCCGGACAAATAGTGTACCCACTTGATGACGGACGGACTGACGTACGGACGGACGGACTGACGGACCAGTCAAAAACTATATACACTCCGCAACTTCGTTGCGTGGGGTATAATAAAAACTTTCTAGCATAAAAACTGTAGGAGGAGTTGCGCGGACAAACCATGTACCCCCCTCGGACGGACGGACGGAAGACGGACGGACGGACAGGGGTAAAACAATATGCCCCCCGACTTATCGTCGCGGGGGCATAAAAACAAGTTACCAAAAATATAAAAGTTGAGTGCTACATTAATTTTTCATAAGGAATCTAATAAAAAAACTGCATCAAAATCGGACAAAAAATGAAAAAAATTTTAAAAAAATAGATTTTTGAGATCTCCCCCTTTTGGGACCCATTTATCTCATGAACAGTACATGCGATGTGAAATCTGTTGACGTACTACTGATTGTAAATTTCCTAAGGAGAACACTGAAAGAAACCCCATCAAAATCCGATACATAATAAAAATTCTACAGTCAAATATGTGAAAACATCAATAGTTACCCTTTTTGGCCCCTTTTTTAAAAACCGGTGGGGTCCCAATGACAAAAATTAGCCAAGCCTTCCTTTTGTGCAAAGGATTGATTGATTAGTTAGAGTTTAACGTCCAATGAGCAATATTTCAGCTATATCAGGACGAGAACAAGTTAATCAATTCAAAACAAATTGTAAGTAAAAGAAGAAAGAAATAAAAGTGGAAGGGACAACCGGGGCAACGACTTTTGATTGCCACTGGATTTGTGCAAAGGAACATTGTGTAAAAATTTCATAAGGATTGATCAACTAGAACTTAAGTTATTACCCAAAAGCAAAAGTGTCTACAGACAACGACAACGAAGATGACGACAATGACGACAACGACGACGACAGCACCATTTGCCAATTTTGCTGTCGTATAAAAACTGTGAGCTTTCTGTGAGCAAAGCTCACTGATATATACCCCCCGCTCCCCATTTGATAATCAATCAAATCAAGTCAATTTCTGTAATAGAAGATGCACATCTACATTATGTCACAAAGACTGTCTTAGGATAACATGAGTGGTGGGAGGAGTAGCGGATAAGAGATGGGTATCCACTTGTTATGTAATGACCATGTTTTGATATGGGAAACCCAAAAAATCAGTTAAATCAAATTCTGAAATAGGAGGTGCACATTTAAATTATGTCACAAAAATTGTGTTAAAGTTTCATGAAAATCTGCTCAGTGGTTCAGGAGGAGTAGCAGATAAGAGATGGGTACCCCTTGTTATGTAATGGCGAAGTCCATGTTTTGCTATGGGAAACCCCAAAAATCAATTAAATCAAATTCTGAAATAGGAGGTGCACATCTACATTATATCACAAAGATTGTGTTAAAATTTCATGAAAATATCCTCAGTGGTTCAGGAGGAGTAGCGGATAAGAGACGGGTACCCTAAGGTGTAACGGACGGATGGACAGAAAGACAGAAGGACGGACAGACAACCCCATCACTATATACCCCCCACTTTTGAAGCATGGGGTATAATCAAAGTCCCAAAGGGACTGGTGGATTAGTGTCTATGATGGCAATGATCAGTATCTAGTCTATTGATATTTTATGTACACTGTCCATGTATGATATGAATAATTGCCTGTCTGTGTCCTGTGGGTCTAATTATAATGATGATATCAAAACCAAGAAAGGTACAAAAACCATGTTTTGCTCATCAAGAAAACATGCCTTTCTGACAGTCTGCAAGTATTTACTGGTGGCCATCCTCATTTGATCACACCAGCCAATCAATGGCAATCAAACCATTAGAGACAAATATTCAAAGAATTTTGATTTTATACCAGAAACCTATTACATATTACGGGTTCCCTGCTGTACACTCAACATAGACTAAACAATGACAGCATATAGTTTGAAATTTAATTCTAAAGAAGAGACCTGAATGGAAGGTTTGTGAATGCTGACAAGACGCAAAAGCTGACAAGACCTGAGCAACAATACCCTGCTCTTTACGGAGATAATAATTCGTCAAAGAAACACACAAAGACATGTAACGATGATCTGTGCCAAGTTCTTTGAGCAACAATGCATCTTGATTCGCGCTATGATATACATTCTCATGCGATTGAAAAATGACTGTTATGCATTGTAAATACTAAAATGACATTATCTCAAGTTTTGTTTGACCAAACTCTGATCAACGGCAATTAACACGCAACACCCAGGACTGAACATTGTTCGACGAACGGCAATCAACAGATCAACACCCCTGCCTGCTTCTATTACAAATTTCGTCAATTCCAACTCCAATCGTCTGTTTTGGAATACACACCTTGACAACTGTTTCTGGGTAATTATGTGTATTTACCAATGTATGACTTCTTCAGTATTTTGTTTTTAGTCGGCCATTACATGTAAACCGAACGCAGACCTCGGAGAAGACACTGCAAAATGACAATCGCAACAAGCATAATGGAACAGCCAGCGTGGAACAACGTGGAACAGCCATACTTTTCCATACTTTTCCATTCATTGATAACTAGAAATGTAAACAAACATTACGTCTTCCGTAGATTATAAATAACGGACTGTTGTTCTCGATGGCTAATGAATTTGATTTTTTATTTCCAATGCGTTGTTCTTTTATGATTTATTTCAAAACAGCCACATCCTTTCAATGACGGTTCAGGGAAGTACTTTTACGCCATTCATACAAATGTAAATAAAGGCATCGGTCTTCCATATTCATACATCTACACACAAAATGTTATGAATGGGAAATTCATTCTGTGATTGATTAACGAATTTGGGCACCATTTAAGTGTTGAAAAGTTCGGGCAATCAAATTAATGTTCAATGAAAATAGACTATTGAGTGCCAGAGTTTTTTATGAGATCAGAAAGATGTGTACGAGGTTTCCTGAAAAGGATTCTTTTAGCATGGGTATGATCACTAATGTTTGATTGCGTGAGGTTGGTCACCTGGGTCGTAACATAGGATAGATCTATCCTTTGGATAGACACTAATCCAAAAATGGCGAAGTCCAACTAACCCTCACATGCTTCACAATCACAAATTTTGTCAAAAATCTAAACCATGACAAAATGCACATTTGTCTAAATACCAAAGTTAATGTGAATGGGTCTGTTTCATAATGCAAAGTTAGCTCCCCTTATCTCTTACTGGTGAGTTCCGGTCGATAATGCTAAATGCTAATGCATTTGTATGTAAAATTGATCATTTTCAAAATTTCATATTATTAAGACCACTTATGATTTTAAAATAACTCTTTTGGCCAATGCATTGCATTTGCGATAATTAATATTTCATTTGCGCCAAAAAAATATATTTCATTTGCGCCACAAACTGTACTTCATTTGCGCCAAAGTAAAATCTTTGCATTTGGGCCAAATACAGGTAAAGTTAAAATACTTTAACATTTATAATTTTTGCGTTTATTTTCTTCTTTTATTTGCCAGAATTACCTGTTTTGGGGAGGTTGAAGTAGGGTTTCTAGCAAGATATTTACTAAAACGCTAAAACTGTATACAATACAAGCACTATTCTAAATTCGTAACGATGTACAATCAATCATGTTTAAAGGTTCAGTAGTACAAAACACAGTAAATATAAATAAAGAAAATTTTACACAATTGATGAATATATCACTTGGGGAATAAATGAATAGAATTTTTTACACCCCTCCCCCGTTTAACCTGTTTGATCTGGATACAACTTATACGATCTACATGAATTAGTGAAGTGGAAATTTTGCATATCCTTGCTATATTAAATATTTAATATGAAAGGATGTATTTGATATTATTAAATATTCAAATATAAAATAGTATATTGAATATTATTTCCACTTTTTTTACCTGTAAAATTTTTACCTGAGAAATATATATAATATATACAAAACAAGAGCTGTCGCCGAATGGCAGCCAGTTATACCCCCGCTCATTGAACCCTGAATCAATATGGCAATGGTAAGTCAAATATGTGTGGACATAATACAAGCATGGACACAGGACATGTGTGGACACGAAACAGGCATTGGCATAGTTGCATTGATAAATTAAGTAACCATTAAACAGGAAGTAGATGAGTTATGGACTTGAAAAGGGGAGACACTATAAAACTAATCATACTAAAGCTTCAGGCCAAACATCAAATCATTACTACATACACAAGCCGAGATATCCTTCACGAAAAACTTCAATATATNAATATATTTCATTTGCGCCACAAACTGTACTTCATTTGCGCCAAAGTAAAATCTTTGCATTTGGGCCAAATACAGGTAAAGTTAAAATACTTTAACATTTATAATTTTTGCGTTTATTTTCTTCTTTTATTTGCCAGAATTACCTGTTTTGGGGAGGTTGAAGTAGGGTTTCTAGCAAGATATTTACTAAAACGCTAAAACTGTATACAATACAAGCACTATTCTAAATTCGTAACGATGTACAATCAATCATGTTTAAAAGTTCAGTAGTACAAAACACAGTAAATATAAATAAAGAAAATTTTACACAACTGATGAATATATCACTTGGGGAATAAATGAATAGAATTTTTTACACCCCTCCCCCGTTTAACCTGTTTGATCTGGATACAACTTATACGATCTACATGAATTAGTGAAGTGGAAATTTTGCATATCCTTGCTATATTAAATATTTAATATGAAAGGATTTGATATTATTAAATATTCAAATATAAAATAGTTTATTGAATATTGTTTCCACTTTTTTTACCTGGAGATTTACCTGTAAAATTTTTACCTGAGAAATATATATAATATATACAAAACAATTTTAATAACTCAACCATTGTTGTGATTGTGAGAAATCAGAGATGACCAACAGGTTACCTGATTGCAAATTACCTGATATGGATACCTTACCCATCACTGCAGTTTGCTGCAACACCTTTCAATATACAGGTGTATCAATATACAGGTACATCAATACACATGTACAGGTGTTATTGAATTCGGGTAGATGAATTTGTAACAGTAACTTGCATTAATTGAATATTCATTTTAAATGAAATCTCAAAGGATGAAATGTTTGGAATAAAAGCTGGTTAATTTTTTTTCCTTGTTTCATTTATTTACTCATTTTTCATCCCTGCATAACACATATTTTAATTTTATCTTATAAATAAAAACAAAATTTGTGATTTAGAAATGTGTATTCAAGGATCTCACTACACAAATTTGCAAGTACATCCAAAAGATTTTTTTAGCAAAATGAATATTCCAAATATGATTGATATTGATGAAATATATATATTGCTTAAAAAATTTTTGTTTCATCTTGTCAGTAGTTTTGTCACACCTTTATTAATTGTACATTAATAACACTGCTGATTTTGATCTGTCCAGATTACAGGTAAATATTATGCAATGTAGCAAATGGCTTCATAATACATCAAATTGTCATGATTTTAAAAAGTCAACTGCTTATGAAGATCAATTTATGACACTTATATTTGGGATACTTGGTAACTTTACAAAATCATTTAAAAATAACTACAAAACATACATTTGCGGAACTTGTATCTTGAATAGATATATCATGATAAGGAGGGGTATTTGCCAAAAATACAAGTTGCGGGGCGGTAAAATTTCCTGAGCCTGAAAGGCGAGGGAAATTTAGACCCAAGACTTGTATTTTTGGCAAATACCTCGACGTTCATGATATATCTGTTTAATCACACCAAATGTCTCTATCATTAAAGCGCACGAATGACTCCAGGACAAATACCACGGTGAAGGGGTATTTGCCAAAAAATACACCGGATATTAACCAATCAGAAAACAGCTTACTTATATAAGGTGTAATTATAAATATTATTTATTGTAACTGTTTTAAGATAGTGTATATTATTCTTCATGGTTATTCACAATTTCATTTTAAACTTTGCCAATTTAGCATTAGTGTTAATGGGGCTTATCGACTGGAACTCACCAGTACACTAACGAACCTGGGTAGCGGCAGACACGATAACTAGAGATAATGCAACAGTCCCATTTAGATTTTGCATATACACATTTCAGCAACTTATGTCTCTTCAGTGCAGATAAAATCTAAACATCAAAGGAGTTGATTTTACAAGTTTTTGTCTGGACAGACAATCTGACAGACTGAAACCTATATAAATGTACCCAAAAAGATCATTTGGATGGGAGGTATAAACATCAAAGAATTAAATAATGATAAATTCCTTTTTTAGTTCACATTTTACAATTTTTGTCTGCAAAAATTATGAAACTGAGCAACACAAAATTATTTCTGTAAAATCTGCACTGATGTACAAATTTATAAATTTAAAAGGACAATCGTGGGGTTGAAAGACACTTCTACATTTTTAGTGTGGTCTATCTCTTAAGAAACAGTGAAAGTAATACCTACCCATACAATACCTTCCACAATTAACAGTGTTGTTTAAATATGCTACATTGTATCCATTACAACGTTTTACCACAATAGACCAAGTCTCTATACAGCCTCCACTACTATCTACCATACAGGCTGTCATTGTGGCGTACTGTCCTTGTACTGTTGGATATGTACCTACAATTATTATATTATGGTATTACACTGAGCAGGTGTTAATATATAAAGTATATTATAGGGTTATTGCATGAATATTTATCAATTATGGACTTTTTACGAAGTTATATATGGACCTGTTAGGTTTATATTGACCGAGGATGAAGTCAGAGGTCAATATATTCCTAACAGGTCCATATTTCACATATTGACAGAGTAAAAAGTCCATCATTGTTATATTACATGTGATTTTCATGGTAATTCATTACATTTTCATGGGGACAGATTTTGTGAATACGCCGGAACTGTACTCAAAATTGAAGCTCTGGCATCATTGAATTTGAAATTTGAAAAAAAAAAAGTGAACCCCTGAGTCACTATTATGTGTAAAGTGTCTTGCAAATTTTTATATACTTTTTACAAGAGCCTTTTCTGTGAAAAACAATAAATTTTAAATGTTCAACTGGATCTAAATTAAGTATATGACTGCATAAATAGAAACATAACGTCAATGTACTAAAAATAGAAACATAGCGTCAATATGCAATGCCAGTGTACTTAAAAATAGAATCATAGCGTCAATATACATAAAAATAGAAACAAAGCTAAAATACACTGAATATTCTTAAAATAAAGTGACCGTTTCAGCCAATGAAATCAATAGGAACCTCTAACATATTGGGGAATTTTGTCCAGAGTAGAATTTTACATTGCACAAGCTTGTTAGTGCAATATATATTCTACATGGGATAATATTCCCCAATATTCATGCAAAAACCCTTTTATGTATGGCAAAGCTAAATTTTCTGGTAAAAACGGGAATTTGTTGTCAATGACATCATTTAATTGAGGTCATATTTGCACTAGTGCAATAGGAAAATTTATTGCACACTTACATTTGGTTGCTTTCTTATGGAAATATTATATTGCTCTACAATAAATCATGATATTGCACACTCTCATTTATTGACTTTCCCAGGCCACACCCCTTCCACACCCTAATTATTAAACATGGTTTTTGGTTGTCATCACTGACTTAAGTCATTTCAATCAAATATAATAAAACAATTATAATGGCATTTCTATACTCGATCAATATGGGGTTTAATTGAGCGCAAAGGATAATACTGAACTCGGGTAAATCCTCATTCAATATTACTTTATTTAACTCTGACATCATTATGATCTGATTCTAGGAGAAAGTTGTATGAAGTATCAAGGTCATATCAAAATGTAATGTATATATTATGATTATATGGTATGGAAATTATTCATACTGTTTTCAACCCATAATTACTGAAGTAGAAAATTATTACTAAAGAAGGCAGAAAAAACTTAAAAAAAATATAATTAAAGTGAAAAATCTGTACTATATATATTTTGATGTACACATCAGTACTTTGTGAAATGCAAATATAAACACAAACTAGCAAAAACAGAACAATTTTCATTAGTTTTCAAACATTGAGCTGTGGCCTTAAAAAGACATCATAATATTGCAAATTATTTTTTCATTCACCAAAAGATTCATCTGTTAGTTTTGCAATTTTTAAAATATTCTGTGACATTTTCTATTTGAGCTGCAAATGGCTCTTACTGTTCATGCAACTTTGAAATCTTGATCTTACATCCTGGATTAATCCAATAAAAATTACTGTTCTAATATATGTATTAAAATCTTGATATCTCAAGCACTCCTTTAACTCAAACTATTTCAGCTGTCCTTTGATGTTTACTCTGAAGTTAAGACAAATTTAGACATGAGGCTCTGAAGAGCCTGGCCTGCTCATCTAGACCTTTGCCTACAGTGGATGATAGATAATACAAAAAGCCCCTATACTGTTGTATGTTCCTTGCAAATAGAATAATCTGAAATCTTAGAGGCAAATGTGAACAAACTGTTTCTAATCGGTGAAGTTTTTTGTCAGGACCTATGTTAAACAATGATAAAGACAGGTGGATTTGGATAAGGTACATAAATAATCAGCAGAATTTTTAAAGGGACTGCTCAAGAACTGTTGTGACCAAGTTTGGTTCCATTGAACCAAGTTGTTTCAGAGAATGCATTATTATAAGGTCCAATGTTAAATTGTATTCATCTCTGTGGCCATCCTGAATAGGCTAAAAGTAAAATAGAACTTATTTCAAAGTAGTACTGTGACCAATTTTAGTTCATAATTTGCACAGTGGATTCAAAGGAGAAAATCTATGAATGAAAAGTTTATGACAGACAAATGACAAGTACGATGCCAAACAATGGCAAAAAGCTGACAATANAGTCTTTTTCCACAACCGCTAGCATTATTCATCAGAAAATGCACGAAGAATCGTTAAAATCAACAGGATTCCCAACTCCTGTTGTCAAATCCGCCATTTTTACTCGTCTGATATACACTTCCTGTTTTAGCGGTATGACTAAACACCGAAAATACGGCAATGACAAACATACAATGCAACGACGAAAAATATGAAGCAAAAAAAAAACACAACTTTTTGCCGACCTAGCGACCCTATTTTCAAATACCTTGTATACCGGAAACGCACATATATTTTTTTTTGGCCTTAGGGTTATATTCAGGGAAATGGCAATGGTTATATTCAGGGAAAGGGTCAGGGTTAAATTCAGGGAAAGGGTTAGGGTTATATTCAGGGAAATGGTTAGGGTTTAATATTCAGGGAAAGGGTTAGGGTTATATTCAGGGAAAGGGTAGGGTTATATTTGGCAAAAGGGTTAGGGTTATATTCAGGGAAAGGGTCAGGATTATATACAGGGAAATGGTTAGGGTTATATTCAGGGAAAGGGTAGGGTTATATTCTGGGAAAGGATTAGGGTTATATTCAGTGAAAGGGTCAGGGTTTTATTCAGGGAAAGGGTAGGGTTACATTCAGGAAAATGGTTAGGGTTATATTCAGGGAAATGGTTAGGGTTATTTAGTGATGTTCCGATGATCGTTTATAATCGATAATCGATCAATTTTCAACTTGAAATCGATTAATCGATTCTAATTTTGAATAATCGATAATCTGATAACATAAAGATTTTACAGAAAATAAAATATTTTTCAAGAAATGGTATTTTTTTCTGTCTGATAATACTAGAATGGGTGAAGAATAGTACATGCAGAAAAAAAAATTGTTTGTCAGAAGTGGAGTTAATTAGTAAAGCATATTCCGTTGTTGTATGTCTGATGTATGGGGAGCACAACATTATGCAATAAAAACGTACAGCAAATGTTGCTAAAACCAGTCACTTTAAGTCCTATAAAGATATCCAATTTTAATCGATAATCGAATCGGAAGGTACATCGGATTTTTACGATTAATCGATTATGATTTTTTTATCTGATTCCCAACACTGGGGTTGTATTCAGGGAAAGGGTCAGGGTTATGAGGGAAAGGGTCTGGGTTATATTCAAGAATTTATTAGGTTTATATTCAGAGAAAGGGTCATTGCTATATTCATGGAAATGGTTAGGGTTATATTCAGGGAAATGGTTAGGGTTATATTCAGGGATAGGGTTAGGTTTATATTCAGGAAAATGTTAATGGTTATATTCAGAGAACTGATTAGGGTTAAATTCAGGGAAATGGTTAGGGTTATATTCAGGGA
>MJUU01010890.1:30171-52824 GCA_002080025.1 Modiolus philippinarum
TCCTTAGATGGTCCCTTCCAAAAAAGGTATCCAGCAGGTCTGTACCTCATCCAAGATGGCCGTCAGCGGGGAACATAATTTTAACATTGGACCCTATGGAAAAGACATTCAAAGGTCTTCTCAGAAACTATCAGTCCAATCATAACCAAACTTAGTCACAATGGTCCTTAGATGGTCCCTTCCAAAAAAGGTATCTGGCAGGTCCGTACCTCATCTAAGATGGCCGCCAGCGGGGGAACATAGTTTTAGTATTGGACCCTATGGAATATACATTTAAAGATCTTCTTCTCAGAAACTACTAGTTCAATTAGAACCTCTGCCCAAATTTTTGAATTTTTATTTGAATTGTGGTCTATATGTTTTAATTTCATCAACATGTATTACCTTGATTATAAGGGGAACCCCTTCCCAAATTTTTTTGAATGTTGTTCTGTTATGGGTTGTAATGGATGGTGGAGCTTTCGGTTGCCATGGAAACCAAACAAGAACACTGTAATTTAAGAAAAAAAGGTATTCTGTTAAATTTTGTGTTTCCTATTGGAAATGCCTTTTATTTATGTCAGCCATGGTCCAGGTGAGCGATACAGGCTCTTGAGAGCCTCTTGTTTACATTGTAAAGGAAGTTTTCAACAGATAACAATTTCCCGAAAGAACAAATGTCTCTCATATTTACCACCTTCGACTTGCCATTAATTATCTATTAAGAAATTCACATGTTGAGTCAGGGGGCGGCAATCCCGGTTGTTTCGGGTACGGAGATCAATTTCAAATTTGGTATATAGATAATAGTGTTGCACACAGCTCTGTATAATATGAATGATAATGTGTTGGTAAGGTGAGCTGCAAAGGTAGAATATATGATTCCGAAAGCCAACAGTGATGAAAATCATTTTTTTAAACCTGTTAACATCGGAAAATCCAGCAAGGTCTTTGGCTGGATTTGAACCCCTGCTTGTTGTCATCTATGGCAACACCGCCTGCACTATCTCCAGCACCCTACACCACTCGGCCACCTAGGCTATATGAAAATATAGCTTTCGGTAACCGGGTCATTCCTCCTCATAGGAAATCTAGAGTTGTAACATAGTACTCGATGAACATTGGGTGGGTAGGAAATAGATAGAAGAAGGATAAGGTTGCAACAGGTAAGATACAACTCTAGATTTCCTATGAGGAGGAATGACCCGGTTTGCAGCTCACCTTACCAACACATTATCATTCATATTATACAGAGCTGTGTGCAACACTATAATCTATATACCTAATGTATCTTACCTGTTGCAACCTTATCCTTCTTCTATCTATTTCTTACCCACCCAATGTTCATCGTGTACTATGTTACAACTCTAGATTTCCTACGAGGAGGAATGACCCGGTTACCGAAAGCTATATTTTTATATAGCCTAGATGGCCGAGTGGTCCAGGGCGCTGGACAAAGTGCAGGCGGTGTTGCCATAGATGACAACAAGCAGGGGTTCAAATCCAGCCGAAGACCTGGCTGGATTTTCCGATGTTAACAGGTTTAAAAAGATGATTTCCATCACTGTTGGCATTCGGAATCATATATTCTACCTTTGCAGCTCACCTTACCAACACATTATCATTCAATTTCAAATTTGGACGGTTCTCAAGGAAAAAAGGCCTCAATACTCCTTGAAACAAATGTGCAGCATAACAATATTTACTGTTTATTATGCAACTTTGGTATTTTTGTATTTTCAATTGTATTTTGTATTATTATTGTTGTTGTATTCGTGTTCTTGACTCTCTTTAAATATATTCCCCCATTAGGCCATTTAGCAAGAGCCCTTTTTTGGGTTGTACCATTGGAAACTGAAATTCAAGACGTAAAAATAATCAACCTAGAAATTTATAATTCATACAGAAACACGTGAGACATTATAAACAAAAAAAAAACTATATTACCCCTATCATACAACAAAATCAAACACTCATCATCCTCATTAGAGTGAAAACATGCTCGTTTAAGTTATCACTTATATGATGAACAAGGCGCATCAGTTAAGAAATTCAGGGAAAGTTGAAATGGTTAAAATAAAGGAAAGGGTTAGGGTAATAGTCAGGAACACAATTAGGGTTATAATCAGGAAAAGGGCGAGAATGATATTTAGCGAAAGCTATGGGTAAGGGTTAAAATAAAGCAAATGGTTAGAGTTATAGTCAGAGAAACAGTTAGATTTATATTGAACAAAAGGACTAGAGTTATATTCAAGAAAAGGGTTGGCGTTAAATTCAGGGAAAGGGTAAGGGTTATATTCAGGGAATGGGTAAGGGTTATATTCAGGAAAATGGCTAGGGTTAAGATAAAGGAATTGGTTATGCATGTTTTTCATTGTTTGAGTAATGAAATAAACGCAAGATTTTCATCACTAACAAACATGATTTTCATCAAAAACGCATGCAGTCACCTGTATAGCTCCAGTTATTCAAAATTTTCTCAAAATTCGTGCAATTTTCTTGAAACTTTTAGGATATTACGAAGTAACTTCATGATCAAATTTAAAGTCAGTTTTAAGTTAAACTAGGTTTATATGGCTACAAGGACTGTCGATATTTCATTGCAAAGTAAAATATGTTGAGATCATATTTTCGTGGGTCATTTTGTCAACTCTACCACAAAGACAACTCGTATGGATTTTTAACGGGGGGTTTCCATCAGAAAATCCGGATATTAGTATGCTGAAAATGGCGGGGGAGGGGGCGGCTGTCAAATGGGTTCATCATTTGTCTTGAGCAAATGTAGTAGTTTGCAGATCAGTTGTACAAATAAAGGGATATGGAGTAAATGTACATGGGGCAAAATCCCTATAAATTTATTGTAAGATTAAGCAAATGGAACAATGCTTTCATCGTTGTTCTTCATCTTACATATATCATAGGTGTGCATGTTGATTTTTGATTTTTGACAATTAATGCCATGATTACCAGTTATTGAACTTAATTAGTCAGTCATATGTCAAATATCTATCAACAGGGTAACCCATATGTTCAGGATAGAGCAGGATATCGCCTCCAACAGTTTTCTATAAACGTCCAAAATAGACAACTTGAAAGGAAGGCTAAACATTTCAGATTTTAAAAAAGGTGTACATTCTGGATATTCAGGGTTGACCTCTAGGTGAGGTATACTGTCCATGTAAAAGAAAGTCTGGTTTGTTGTCACATTGACAGCTTTCCTCTGGCTAAACACACTAAAATTGTTTTACCCTAATCTTTTTCTGTGGAATTTTTTAATTTCTGTGCACGGCTTTTGCATACCAACAAGAAGCTCTTAAGAGCCTGTGTCGCTCACCTTGGACAATGGCCAATACATTTAGTCAAATAAACTTCTATGGTCTGAATTTCAAACGATGTAAAGAACCTTTATGTCATATGGTTCAACATGTAACCACTTTTTCATTTGGTCATGAACCTGAAAAACATTTTTGCCGAAGGCCATTTTTAATACTTCTGTGGCCAGGTTATGATCCAACTGACTTAGCACTTCCAGAGGGGAATATCTTTGAATGTTTCTCCATATGGTCCAATATTAAAACTTTGTTTATCGCTGGTGGCCATCTTGAATATAGCCCTGACCTGCAAAACAATTTTTTTGCAGGGGGCCAACTAATCCTATTTTGGCCAAGTTTGGTTCCATTTAGCTCAGTTTCAGAGAAGATCTTTGAATGTGTTTTCCCAAAAACTATGAACCCCACTGGTGTCCCTTTTTGATACAGCTCTGTGCTGAAAAACAACTTTCTTACAGGGGACAAACTAAAGACTGTTGTGGCCAAGTTTGGTTCTAATTTGGTCATAAACTTCAGTGGAGAAGATCTTTCGATGTCTTTTCTCATAGAGTCCAATGTTAAACCTATGTTCCTAGATGGAGTGCATCTTGAATACAGGGCTGATTTTTTTTTGCAAGGGACCACCTAGGGCTATTGTGGACAAGTTTCATTCCAATGGGCTCAGCAGTTTCAGAGTAGAAGATCTTTGAATGAGTTTACCAAAAGATACAAAGTTAAAACTATGTTCCCTGCTGGCAGCCATCTTGGATATAGCTCTGACCTGAAAAACAACTGTTTTTAAGGGGATGAAGTAAGGACTATTTGGCCAAGTTTGGTTCCAACTGACTCAGTAGTTTTTGGAGGGAAGAGCTCTAAATGTGTTTTCCCATAAGGTCCAATGTTAAAACTGTGTTTTCCCCCTGGTAGCCATATTGTTTGGTGTCAGAACCCAAAAAACGTTTTTTTGTTGTTGATGACCACCCAAGGACCATTGTTGCCAAATTTTGTTCCAATTGGCCCAGTAGTTTCAGATGAGAAGATCTTTAAAGAAAAGTCTCCGCCGGAGGGGCGATGGACGAAAGTAGATGGCAAAGGCTCACCATGGCTATATAGCCATGTAATACAAACATCTGCAGAAATCATATATAAGATAAGAAAATATCCAAATCATCAAAAATACGGAGAAAATAATAAGAATTACACAGAATACAGCCTTTTTTCCCTAAAGACCTCCAAATTTGAAATTGATCTCTGTACCTGAAACAACTGGGATTGCCGCCCCCTGACTCAACATGTGAATTTTCTTAATAGGTAATTAAATGGCAAGTCGCAGGTAAAAAATACGAGAGACATTTGTTCTTTCGGGCAAATTGTTATCTGTTGGAAATTTTCAGTACAATGTAAAAAATATATATCAATCGAAATCAATGAAAACATTAGTAGTCACATGTTTGAAAATTGAGGGGGTGCCATACATTGCACAACATTTCACTGTTTTTCGATTCATATAAACCTGCAAAATGGGTTCAAAACCCCCCCCCACCCCCCAGACTCCACAAAGTTGCGCAATGCAGTTAATATAGTATCACAGTTGATTTATTTGCTCAAAAAAGACAAAATACATCGACATACCAGCTTTTCTCCGCTTCAAATCGCCGTCCCCTAAACAACTCTGCGCCGCCCCCGAATGTTATATTGGACAAGGTGATTTCGCCAATATTCTTGAAGTGAATTCTATTTTTGTCAGATGTGCAAAAATTATGAGCAGTTTCAAACCCCAGTGCTACCTCAAGTTTCCAGTATTTCCTTTTCTGTGAACACTATAAAAAAAGTCCTTTGGAAAAACACCAATACATGTAACTGTTGATAAGGATTCTTGAAAACATTGATTTTACAGTCATGAGTTATAAGTACAAATGTAATGGAAAATGTATATCTAGAAACAAACTTTGATCAAAAGATAATGCAAAAATAACCAAAAATAAATTTCATTTTGATAGATTGATATTAAAACATTGATAGTATGTACATTGTTTTCTGTCACTTAAGTGGATTGTCATAATGTTTATTTTATGGAAGTAGCATTCTGAAAGTTGTTTTCTGTATCATTCTAGGAACCAGATGATGAAGACAGTAAAAAGTGGAATATTTTACGTGATGATTATATGATGGGTGCTAATATGAAGGACTGGGATAAGGAAAGTGACAGTGATAATAATCAATCATCACATGACAATAATGAAAGTGATAGTGACAGTGGATAACATAGGGCTATTTATAGGTTATTTTTTTATTAAATTATTCAATTTACTATGCTTTTATTTGACCATTGTTATATGTATAGGGTTTCTTGAGAATATGTACAGGGTTTCTTGAGAATATGTACAGGGTTTCTTGAGAGAAGATTTGGATGTAGCGTTGTTCAACATTTTAGTAAGTGAATTGTGCTCAGACAAGTGCTGGGGCTGTCTTGAACTTGCGATTGACGGCATAGTGACTTCAAGATGAAGAACAACAATTAAGTCATTGTTCCATTGCTAGATTCTTGCATGTTGAGACAAAGGATGACAGTAGTTGTTAGAATAGTAAGCAAGTTAATGTTATGTTTGTTGACATGAGTCTTAAAACATGGATGTAGCATTGCTCGACATCTAGCAGTGAATAAAGCTCAAACCAGTGCTAGAGGCTGTCTTGAACTTGCTATGAGATATGAGTATAGCTAATTGTTGAAGGCCTCATGGTAATTTCAAGATGAAGAACAACAATAGAAGCATTGTTCCATTGCTTGTTTTTGCCATGTATTTGTAGAAATTTTGTCTCATGCACATTTACTCTGTATCCTTCCATGTATGCTTATTTGTCTCATGTGCATTTACTCCATATCATTTCATTGTTTTTGAATATTCATCCATCCGTACCCAGAAGGTATCCGACTGATAATTTGTGAAGGAAATAACATAAGGTCTTCAAACTTGGTATGTAAGTTTTTCACCACAAAACTCAGGTCAAGATAGATTTTGGTTTCATAGGTCTAAGGGTTCTGGAGTTATGCCCCTTGAAACCTTGAATTTGCAGATTTTAGGGTTTCTGACTGATAACTTGTGATTGAAATATCATTCTGTCTTCAAACTTGGTATGTAAGTTGTTTACCACAAAACACAGGCCAAGTGTAATTTTTGGTTCAGCGATTTGTAGGGTTCTGGAGTTATGCCCCTTTTAACTTTGAAATTTTGTGAAACGTGGCGGGGTATCATGTAATGCACCATAAATATTTTTGTTATATTATAAAGATATTCTGAAGTTTGCTTTGAATCAAATGAAAGAAGTAGGAGAAATGCTTTACAGAAAATAAATTAACTGTAGCTTCAGTATTATGATATTTATAACAACTTTCACTCTTTCCCCCTTTTTTTAAAAAAAAACAAAGAAAACAGTAAATGTACAGAAAACAAACTTACTTTTACTAAATAGAATAAACAGATTATTTTTCCAGGATGAAATATTTACTAAAAATCATTATAAATTGCAACACAATCAGCCAGCTGTAAACGATTTTGCAAAGAAACATCTTGGGCTTGCTTTTTCTGCATCTCCTGTTTGAACTATTTTTGGAGGCAAAATAGTTTGAGAAACAGCAAATCTGATTGGTTTATCATCATCACATAGTATTATTCATGCTTATTCATGAATATTCCAGTTTCAGTAAGAGGAAAAATTCAAAGTTCAACTATTAATGTTTATTCATTCTCCTCAAACAGGTGATTGGGACCACCATTAATTTGCTATGAGTAATGTGCCATTGCTCATTATTGAAAGCCTCATGATGACTTCAACATTAAAAACAACAATTAAAGTGTTATTTGACTGCTTCATTTATTTCACCATGAATTAGTAGAGATATTGTCTCATGTATATTTTCTCCATATGCCTTTTCTTTTTCATGTTCAACTGTCAGTCAAAATGTAAAGATCACAATGAAAAATAACAACTTGGTCAAAACTGTCTTTACTGATGCTGAAACTTGCAGAAACAGCCATTTAAGATGGGATTTTTTTTCAGTTCAAGAAAATTCAAGGTTATTCATGGTTAATAAACATGAATATTTTTAGTCTTGAATATCTTACCTGAATAAATCTAGAATATTAACGGATATTCAGGAATATTTCACATTATTCATGAAAACTTGAATAGCACGAAAGCAGGGTGGGAAAACACTTTCAAAGATCTTTTTCTCTGAAACTGCTTAGCCAATTGGAAGCAAAGTTGGCCACAATAATCCTTGGGTGGGTCTTTACAAAAATGGGGTTTTTCAGGTCCACACTTTTTACAAGAGGCCCGCTAGCGGGAAACATAGTTTTAACATTGGACCCTATGGAAAAACGCTTTCAAAGAACTTCTTCTCTGAAACTACTGGGGCAATTGGAGCCAATCTTGGCCACAATGGTCCTTTTGGTGGTCCCTTGCAAAAAAGGTGTTTTCCCAAGATGGCCACCAGCAGGAAACATAGTTTTAACATTGGACTCTATGGGAAAACACTTTCAAAGATCTTCTCCTATAAAACTGCTCGGGCAATTGGAACCAAACTTGGCAACAATGGTTCTTTGGTGGTAGCTCTAAGATGGCCACCAGCGGTAAACATAGTTTTAACATTGGACTCTATGGGAAAACACTTTCAAAGATCTTCTCCTATAAAACTGCTCGGGCAATTGGAACCAAACTTGGCAACAATGGTTCTTTGGTGGTAGCTCTAAGATGGCTGCCAGCGGTAAACATAGTTTTAACATTGGAACCCATGGAAAACATGTTCAAAGATCTTCTCCTCTGAAACTACTCGTCCAATTGGAACCAAACTTGGCCACAATGGTACTTGGGTGGTCCCTTGCAAAAAAAGGTGTTTTCCCAAGATGGTCGCCAGCAGGAAACATACAATGTAGTTTTAACATTGGACCCAATGGGAAAACACTTTCAAAGATCTTCTCCTCTAAAATTACTCAGCCAATTGGAACCAAACTTGGCCACAATGGTTCTTTGGTGGTCCCTCCAAGATGGCTGCCAGCGGTTAACATATTTTTAACATTGAACCCTATGGAAAACATGATCAAAGATCTTCTCTGAAAATACTGGACTAATAGGAACCAAACTAGGCCACAGTAGTCCTTGGGTGGTCCCTTGCAAAAAAGGCGTTTTTCAGGCGGCCAGTGGGAAACATAGTCTTAACATTGGACCCTATAGGAAAACACTTTCAAAGATCTTCTCCTCTGAAACTACTCGTCCATCTTGGCCACAAATATTCCTTAGGTGGTCCCCTACAAAAAAAGGTGTTTTTCAGGTCTGCCTTATATCCAACATGGCCACCAGCCGGAAACATTGACTTAACATTCGACCCTATGGGAAAACATACAAAGATCACATGGCTTTTGTCTTTTACCCTAATTTCACAGTCTAATGAGCATGTTATTTTTTTATTAGGCCAGTTTCTCAGTAACTGTAAGTGGTAGGTCAATGTTATTTGGTATATGGGTTTGTCTTGGGTAGTACATTACAGTCTGTTATATGGCATTTGTCCATGACCTCAATTTCACCATCCAATGAGCATGTTAAGTTTTTATCCCCACACTTTCGAAGAAAGTTCGGGGATATTGTCATACCCTACGTCTGTCTGTCGCATACAGTCTGTAGATGCGCAATAAGCTTACGGACTTTTGATATTGCTATTGATGCAAACAAGAGGTCCCAAGATGTCAATTTTTTACATATGTGGCATGTGACAGAAACTCCTTCACTTATTGATTTATGGATTTAATTTTGTTGTAGAATTGTTGCATTAGTCGGCAGATGCGCAAGAAGCTTTCCCATTTTTTATCTTTATCTTGGTGCAAACAAGAGGACCAGCATTTTGATTTTGACAAAGGCCCAATGTTGTGGATTTTGACACATGTGGCATGTGACACAAACTCTTCCTACATTTTTGGATCAAGGGATAAAATCTTTATGCAGAATTATTGCATATAGTTTGTTGACTTGCAATTAGCTTTCAGAATTATGATTCAGGTTCCAAAATTGGTAAATTTTCTAAAAATGTCAAAGATTTCTATATTTTTTCTAAATTTGAGCATATAATTATGTATTTTAGCAATTGTTTGATAGAAAATGAGATTTTGAATAATTAGAATTCTAATATGCGTTTCCAAGTTTGGTAAATTTCCTGAAAGTCTCAAAGTCCACTTCTTTTTGTCTCGCCTGCGACGAATGTTGCGGAAGCGAGACATAACGATCCAAAATCCGTCGGCGTCAGCATCAACAATTGCACAAGTTTTTCATAGGTTGAATAGAGTCATTTAATCTTTATAGAATTGTGTCAAAATTGGACAGAAGCTAGATAATGTCAGAAAATTACCTCTAGCTAAAAAAATTGGAAATTTTTTTTTTTTTTTTTCCGTATTTTTTCCGTATTTTGACTTAGTTTTGTTAAATGTTAACCCACAAATTAAAGTTTTTTAGACGTGGAATAAAGTTATTAAATCTTATTGGAATATCATAAAAACTGGTCAGAAGCTAGAAAATGTTCTGAAAACTACCTCCAGATGAAAATTTTGAAATTTATTTTTTTCATTTTTCCGTATTTGGACTTTGCAAAAAAATTGAATGTTAACCCACAGATTAAAGTTTTTTAGAAGTTGAATAAAGTTATTAAATCTTATTGGAATTTATTGAAAAGTGGTCAAAACTTAGATGATGGTCAGAAAATTATCTCCAGCTGAAAAAATTGGAAATTTTTGGGGGGGTTCCATATTTTTTGCGTATTTGGACTTAGTTTTTTGCTAAAGATTTCAATGTTAATCCACAAATAAAAGTTCTTAAGAAAGTGAATTAAGTGTTTGTGTCTTAACGGAATTTCATTAAAATTGGACATTGCTGCATCCACAGTGCAGATATGGAACAAGCTGTTGGAATTTTCATTGTGGTTCCAACTTTGGTAAATTTCCTGAAAATATCAAAGACCGATAATTTTTGAAATGTTTGCATATAATTTTGAAAATAAGGCAATTCTTTGTTGCCAAGCATAATTTTGAACGCATAAGAAATATGGAACTGTCCAAGACATGCAATTTTTTGAAATTCTTCTTAGCAACCATGGTTTTTGAGTGAATTTGAAATAAACAAAACATTTTAATGAATAAAATTGCAAAAAATTTTTATTCCAATTTTTGGTAAATTTCCTGGAACTCTCATAGACCAATTAATTTTTGGAATTCTATCTAGCAACCATACTTTTTTTAGCTCACCTGGCTATGCCAGGGTGAGCTTTTGCCATCACTTGGTGTCCGTCTGTCATAAACTTTTCATTCAAAGATCTTCTCCTCTGAAACCACTGGGGCAATTGGAACCAAACTTGGTCACAATTGTCCTTGGGTGGTCCCCTTTAAAAATACATCCAGCAGGTCCGTACCTAATCCAAGATGGCAGCCAGCGGGGAAAATAGTTTTAACATTGGACCCTATGGGAAAGACATTCAAAGATCTTCTTCTCAGAAACTACCAGTCCAATTATAATCAAACATAGTCACAATGGTCCTTAGATGGTCCCTTCCAAAAAAGGCATCCGGCAGGTCTGTACTTCATCCAAGATGGCCGCCAGTGGAACATAGTTTTGAGATTGGACCCTATGGAAAAGACATTCAAAGATCTTCTCAGAAACTACCGGTCCAATTATAACCAAACTTAGTCACAATGGCCCTTACATGGTCCCTTCCTAAAAAGGTGTCTGGCAGGTCCATACCTCATCCAAGATGGCCGCCAGCGGGAACATAGTTTTAACATTGGACCCTATGGAATATACATACGAAGATCCTCTTCTCAGAAACTTCCAGTCCAATTAGAACCAAACTAAGCCACAATGGTCCCACAATGGTGCTTAAGTGGTCCCATCCAAAAAATGTATCTGGCAGGTCTGTACCTCATCCAAGATGGCCACCATCTAGAACAGTTTTTACATTGGCCTTATTGATTTTAAGGGAAACCTCTGCCCAAATTTTTGAATTTTTATTTGAATTGTGGTCTGAATGTTTTAATTTCAGCAATATGTATTACCTTGATTATAAGTGGAACCCCTGCCCAATTTTTTTTTAATAGTGTTCTGTTATGGGTTGTAATGGATGGTGGATCTTTGGGTTGCCATGGAAACCAAACAAGAATACTGTAATTTAAGAAAAAAAAGTATTCTACTAAATTTTATGTTTTGTTTTTCCTATTGGAAATACCTTTTATATTTGTCAGCCATGATCCAGGTGAACGATACAGGCTCTTGAGAGCCTTTTGTTAAATATATTGATGAAAACAGTAATTTTCAATAATGGAATTGCAAAAATATTTGATTCCAATTTTGGTAAATTTCCTGAAACTCTTCAAGACATGCAATTTTTTTAAATTCTTCTTCGCAACCATGGTTTTTGAGTGAATTTGAAATAAACAAACATTTTAATGAATATAATTGCAAATATTTGTTATTCCAATATTTGTTAAATTTCCTGGAACTCTCTTAGACCAATTAATTTTTTTGAATTCTACCTAGCAACCATACCTTTTTAAAAATATATTGATGAAAACAGTAATTTTCAATAATGGAATTGCAAAAATATTTTATTCCAACATCAGTAAATTTCCTGAAACTGTTTAAGACATGCTTTTTTTTGAAATTCTTCTTAGCAACCATGGTTTTTGAGTAAATTTGAGTAAATTTGAAATAAATAAATATTTAATGACTAAAATTGCACAAATTTTTATTCCAATTTTTGTTAAATTTCCTGAAACTCTTCAAGATCTGCTATTTTTTTGGAACTTTGCCTAGCAACCACACCATTTTAAATACATTTTGGTGAAAACAGTCATTTTCAATACTTAAATTGCAAAAATATTTGATTCCAATTTTGGTAAATTCCTGAAACTCTTAAAACACCAGTCATTTTTTGGAATACAGAAAGTTTATAAACGCTAGTATTGTCCTGATTATAATGATACCTTACTGAGCAGGCGAGACACATGGTTCCGAGGAACCTTTATAAATTTTTTGGAATTCTACCTAGCAACCATACTAAAATAATTTGTTTACTTTTGGACAAACATTTTAACAAAATGGATTTCAAAAATATTTTATTCTGATTTTGGAAAATCTCAAAGACCACTTATTTTTTGGAATTCTACGTAGCAACCATACTTAAATAGCTTCTTTCATTTAAGACAAAAGCTTTCATGAATTGAATTTCAAAAATATTTGATTGCAATTTTGGTGAATTTCTTGCAAATCTCAAAGAATACTAATTTTTATATCGGAATTCTACCTAGTAACCCTACTAAAATGATTTGTTTTGTTTAGGACAAACATTTTTATGCCCCCTTATCTGTAGATTGGGTGCATATTGTTTTTGCCCTGTCTGTCTGTCTGTATGTATGTATGTATGTCCGCAACTTTAACCTGGCTCATAACATTAAAACCAGATGTGATAGGACCTACATATTTGGTATGTGTATTGATCATGTGAAGCTGAACTCCATTATGCAATTTTCACTAAAGTCAAGTCAAAGGTCAAGGTCACAGAGGTCAAGGGTCAAAATCTATATTTTGCAAATGCTCGTTAATTAAAATTGATAGAGGCTTGATGTTATATATGTGAATAGATCTAATAAAACTTAATACAAATCTACCAGAAAAATTGGGTCAGGTCAAAGGTCAAGGTCACTTAGTGCAAATTTAAAAACTTTAACAGAAACTTTAACATTGCCTTTATCTTTTCATTTAGATGTGATAGGACCTTCATATTTGGCCTGTGTATTGGTCATATGAAGCTAAACAGCATTATGCAAATTTTGCTAAGGTCGGGTCAAAGGTCAAGGTCACAGAGATCAAAAGGTCAAAACATATATTTTACTATAACTCGTTAATTACAATTGCTAGAGGGTTGATATTCCATATGTGAATAGATCTAATAAAGCTTAGTACAAATCCATCAAAACAATTTCAGTCAGGTCAAAGGTCAAGGTCACTGAATGCAAATTTGAAAACTTAACATTGCCTACATCTTTCTAACCAGATGTAATAGGACCTTCATATCTGGCCTGTATATTGGTTATACGAAGCTGAACAGTATTATCCAAATTTCACTTTGATCAGGTCAAGGTCAAAAGGGCAAGGTCACAGAGGTCAAAAGGTCAAAATCTAGATTTTGTTGTAGCTCATTAGTTATAATTGCTAGCGGCTTCATATTCTTTATGTTAATAGATCTAAGAGAGCTTAGTACAAATCCACCAAAACAATTTTGGTCAGGTCGAAGGTCAGGGTCACTGAGTGAAAATTTGAAAACTTTTACATTGCCTATATCTTTTCAAACAAATGTGATAGGACTTTCATATTTGGCCTGTATAATGATTAATAAAGCTGAACACCATTATGCATATTTTAATCAAGTCAAGGTGACAGAGGTCAAAAGGTCAAATCTAGATTTTGCTTTTAGCTCGTTAATAATGATTGCAAGAGGCTTGATTTTCTATACATGAATAGATCTAATGGAGCTTAGTACAAATGTCTACTTAACCTTTATTTCTAGTGATTACAGTCTTAGCAAGTTTGTATTGTAGACATGGTTGCTACTGGGGGCATAGTGTTTCACAAACACCTCTTGTTACTATATGGATTTCAAAATTACTTGATTCCAATTTTGGTTAATTTCCTGCAAGTCTCAAAGGCCACTTATTTATTTATTTCATTTGGGGGGGATTCTACCAAGCAACCATACTTATATAGTTTGTTTAGTATAGGACAAACAGTTTGATCAATTTGATTTTAAAAATTCGATACCAATCTTGGTATATTTCCTGAAAGTCTAAAGGACCACTTATTTTTAGGAATTCTGCCTAACAACCATATATCCTTAAATTCTTTTTGTAAAATAACGACTATCAATAGTTTGATTTCAAAAATTTTGAGATAAAATATGCAAAGGGTGTAACACACCTGTTTTCTGTGTCAAACAGGGAACTTAGTTTAACATTTGACCCTTTTGGAAAGACTAACAGAGGTCTTCTCCCCTTAAACTTCTCAGGCATTTTTGAACTATAGTTTAACTTTGGGCTCTTTAACATAAAATTGCTATGTAAATCAAAAGCCAGTTGAGAGATACGGGCTCTTGCAAGCCTCCTGTTTGTTGTTTGTTGTATATGTTTAACATCAATGTTAGCCTTTTGCAGTTGTATTAAGATAAGTATAGATAAGTTGCAAGGTAAAGGCCACTGCAGTTACGCTCCAGTGCCATTGGAATTTTGCAATGTTCATACTAGGGATGTCAACTCAAACAAGATTTAACAGTTGAGTACTTGGAAGTTTTTTTGCGAGTACTAATCAGTCAAGAAGTTTTATGATAATTTCTATTGCATAGCCACCAATAATTGCAAAGATGTTCACATCAGTTTTTTAGGAGGCAGGTATTACACACAATTTAGGACTGATTTCGTTGTAATGTCTGCTATTGTTGATCAATGTGCAAATTGAAGTGATGCATGGAGCTTTCGAGACGAACATTGTGTAAACAGATTACAACTGTTTATTGCTGCGGTCAAGGAAGTGGCAAAACTTTTAATGACAAGCTTACACAATGTATTAGATTCGCCGATGTGAAATGTCTACATTGTAGATATATCAGACGTGAAAACCTGACAAATGTATACAATGTTGTCTTTGCAAGTCGGCGAGTCAATGAAAGGTTGAGAGCGTGGGTGTAAATCTTAATGTAGGTAAATTGAAAGTTTTGCCACTTCCTTGACCGCAGCAATAAAAGATTTGTACAGCTCTAGATTGACTGTGGAAGCATTTAGATAAAGCTGTAATAAAGTCAGTTTCTCAGAAAATATAGGTCGTAGGTCAATGATATTTGGTATATGGGTTGATCTTGGGAAGTGCATGCATGATTGCTTTATGGCTATGTTCTGTGACGTCACTCAATTCATGGTCCAGTGAGCATGTAAAGTTTTTGTAATTAGTGTAGTTTCTCAGTTACTATAAGTGGTAGGTCTATGATATTTGGGATGCAGGTTGGTCTTGGGTAGTACATGATAGTCTATCATATGGCTTTTGTCCTTGACCTCTATTTCATGGTCCAGTGATCATGTTAAGTTTTTGTGATTAGGTCAATTTCTCAGTAACTATAAATGATAGGTCAATTATATTTAATTGGTTTATGGGGTGGTCTTGGGTAGTACATGACGGTCTACTATATGGCTTTTGTCTGTGACCTCAAGTTCATGGTCCAATGAGCGTATTAAGTTTTTTTTAATTAGTTCATTTTCTCGATAACTATCAGTGTTAGGTCAATAATATTTGGTATGCAGGTTGGTTTTGGGTACAACATTTCAGTCTGCCACATGGCTTTTGTCTTTTACCCTAATTTCACAGTAATGAGCATGTTATTTTTTTTTATTAGGCCAGTTTCTCAGTAACTGTAAGTGGTAGGTCAATGTTATTTGGTATACGGGTTTGTCTTGGGTAGTATATTAAAGTCTGTTATATGGCATTTGTCCATGACCTCAATTTCACCATCCAATGAGCATGTTAAGTTTTTATCCCCGCACTTTCGAAGAAAGTTCGGGGATATTGTCATACCCTCCGTCTGTCTGTCCGTCCGTCCGTCCGTCTGTCCGTCCATCCGTCCGTCCGTCCGTCAGTCTGTCACACTTTTCTTGTGACTCAACTTCCTTCTACATTTTTGGATTCAGGGATTTAATTTTGTTGTCAGTTATATAGTCTGTAGATGCGCAATAAGCTTACGGACTTTTGATATTGCTATTGGTGCAAACAAGAGGTCCCAAGATGTCAATTTTTACATATGTGGCATGTGACAGTAACTGCTTCATTTATTGATTTATGGATTTAATTTTGTTGTAGAATTGTTGCATTAGTCGGCAGATGCGCAAGAAGCTTTCGGATTTTTTATCTTTATCTTGGTGCAAACAAGAGACCCAGCATTTTGATTTTGACAAAGGCCCAATGTTATGGATTTTGACACATGTGGCATGTGACAGAAACTCTTCCTACATTTTTGGATTAAGGGATAAAATCTTATGCAGAATTATTGCATATAATCTGTAGACTTGCAATAAGCTTTCAGAATTATGATCCAGGTTCCAACTTTGGTAAATTTTCTGAAAATGTCAAAGATTTATATATTTTTTTTTAGATTTGAGCATATAATTATTTATTTTAGCAATTGTTTGATAGAAAATGAGATTTTGAATAATTAGAATTCTAATATGCGATTCCAAGTTTGGTAAATTTCCTGAAAGTCTCAAAGTCCACTTCTTTTTTGGAATTCTACCTAGCAACCAAACTAAAATAATTTGTTTCCTTTTGGACAAACATTTTGACTAAATGGATTTCAAAAATATTTTATTCCGATTTTGGTAAATTTCCTGAAAATCTCAAAGACCACTTAATTTTTGGAATTCTACGTAGCTACCATACCTAAATAGCTTCTTTAATTTAAGACAAAAGCTTTCATGAATTGAATTTCAAAAATATTTGATTGCAGTTTTGGTGAATTTCTTGCAAATCTCAAAGAATACTAATTTTTATATCGGAATTCTACCTAGTAACCCTACTAAAATGATTTGTTTTGTTTAGGACAATCATTTTTATGCCCCCTTATCTGTAGATTTGGGGCATATTGTTTTTGCCCTGTCTGTCTGTATGTATGTCCGAACTTTAACCTGGCTCATAACTTTTAAACCAGATGTGATAGGACCTTCATATTTGGTATGTGTAGCTGAACTCCATTATGTAAATTTCACTAAAGTCAAGTCAAGTCAAAGGTCAAGGTCACAGAGGTCAAGTGTCGAAATCTACATTTTGCAAAAGCTCGTTAATTAAAACTGATAGAGGCTTGATGTTATATATGTGAATAGATCTAATACAACTTAATACAAATATACCAGAAAAATTGGGTCAGGTCAATGTCAAGGTCACTTAGTGCAAATTTGAAAACTTTAACAGAAACTTTAACATTGCCTTTAACTTTTCAATAAGATGTGATAGGACCTTCATATTTGGCCTATGTATTGATCATATGAAGCTAAATAGCATTATGCAAATTTTGCTAAGGTCAGGTCAAAGGTCAAGGTCACAGGGATCAAAAGGTCAAAACATATAATTTACTATAACTCGTTAATTACAATTGCTAGAGGCTTGATATTCCATATGTTAATAGATCTAATAAAGCTTAGTACAAATCCATCAAAACAATTTCATTCAGGTCAAAGGTCAAGGTCACTGAATGCAAATTTGAAAACTTGACATTGCCTACATCTTTCTAACCATGTGATAGGACCTTCATATTTGGCCTGTATGTTGATTATATGAAGCTGAACAGTATAATCCAAATTTCAAATTGATCAGGTCAAGGTCAAAAGGGCAAGGTCACAGAGGTCAAAAGGTCAAAATCTAGATTTTGTTGTAGCTCATTAGTTATAATTGCTAGCGGCTAAGAGAGCTTAGTACAAATCCACCAAAACAATTTTGGTCAGGTCGAAGGTCAGGGTCACTGAGTGAAAATTTGAAAACTTTTACATTGCCTATTTCTATTCAAACAGATGTGATAGGACTTTCATATTTGCCTGTATAATGATTAATATAGCTGAACACCATTGTGCATATTTTAATCAAGTCAAGGTGACAGAGGTCAAAAGTTCAAACCTAGATTTTGCTTTTAGCTCGTTAATAACAATTGCAAGAGGCTTGATTTTCTATACATGAATAGATCTAATGGAGCTTAGTACAAATGTCTACTTAACCTTTATTTCTAGTGATTACAGTTTTAGCAAGTTTGTATTGTAGACATGGTTGCTACTGGGGGCATAGTGTTTCACAAACACCTCTTGTTACTATATGGATTTCAAAATTACTTGATTCCAATTTTGGTTAATTTCCTGCAAGTCTCAAAGGCCACTTATTTATTTATTTCATATGGGGGGATTCTACCAATCAACCATACTTATATAGTTTGTTTAGTATAGGACAAACAGTTTGATCAATTTGATTTTAAAAATTCGATTCCAATCTTGGTAAATTTCCTGAAAGTCTAAAGGACCACTTATTTTTAGGAATTCTGCCTAACAACCATATATCCTTAAATTCTTTTTTTAAAACTAACGACTATCAATAGTTTGATGTCAAAAGTTTTGAGAAAAAATATGCCAAGGGTGTAACACAACTGTTTTCTGTGTCAAACAGGGAATACGGGGATAGCCGACCTCTAGTTATGATTAGTTCTATTTCTCAGTAAGTATTAGTGGTAGGTCAATGCACAATATACTTTTACTTTATACAGGATATTTTGAAAACCCTTTGATATAGGAATATCATATTTTGTCCAGTGGAAGTACTAATTATCAAGTCCTACCCAACAGACATAAAATCAAGTGGCCTTGTCCTCAATTGTACATTTGTACATGCCAGTGACCACGTTAAGTTTCTCTGATCAAGTCTTTTTCTCAATAACTACTGTATAGCAGGTAATTTTCGTGAGGATCCAATTTTCACTATATTCGCAAGGTTTCTTGAGGCGCGAGAATAAAAACTCCAATACTTTCCAATTCAGTAAAACGACGGTTACTCCTTGAAACACGTGTACAGCATATCGAAATTTACTGTTCTTATGCAACTTCGGTATTTTTGTATTTTGGAGACTCTTTTTTTGTTAACCCAAATGTTTAACTTTTTTGAACTTCAATAAATTCTCAAGTCATATTCTCTATGAATGATATTTGATACAATATTCAGTACATCCTCATTTTTTCATCCCAAGTTTATTTTTGGAAACACGACTGTATTTTGCCTTAAGTTGGACTAGGGTCTATCGATATATTTATTTATTGCACCATATCTCGGCAACTACATGATGAATAAAAGGATATGGAGTAAATGCACATGAGACAAAGTCTCTACAAATACATGGTAAAAAAGAAGCAAAGGAACAACACTTTCATTGTTGTTCTTCATCTTGAAGCCACCATGAGGCCTTCAACAATGAGCTTTGCTCATACATCATAGTAAGTTCAAGAGGGCCCCTAGCACCGGTTTAAGCGGAATTCTTTGCTAATTGTCGAGCAATGCTACATCCATGTCTTCATTGGTCATGGACATAGGTAAGTGCACGGTTATATGTACATCTTAATACATATGTAGTAACCAACATCCATAAGAGAGTTATGTCACCTTTACCTAAATTTTCCAGATCAATGAATTTGACTAGATTTTCTCTTTATGATCATATATCAACAATTTTTAAATGAAATTGAAATCCAGGAATTTAGTTTTGATATAGAATTGTTGCATATATTTTAAAAATGGGGAATTAGCTTGTGGAATTTATGTTCCGGTTGCAACGTTGGTAAATTTCCTGAAAATGTCCAAGACTAACAATTTTTGAAATTTTTGCATACAATCAAATAATGTAGACGTTTTCATAACAGACAAATCTGAGAAAAAAAGAAATATGGTTCCAATTTTTACTCTTACAGACCAGCAATTTTTGGGGAATTTTTTTAATGAATTTTTCAATGCTTAGATTTCAAAAATTTTGATTCCAATTTTGGTAATTTCCTGAAACTGTCAAACAGGAATTCTTGTTAGCAGCAATGCTTTAGTGAAAGCAAATATATCTAATGCTAAGATTTCAAAATTTTTTATTCTAATCAAAAACCACTTAATTCTTAGAATTCTAAGCATAGGCCAAATTATAATGACAGTCGAGTGGTCAGGTACAGTGGAACCTTAATAAGATTAGAACAATTCATGTTCTATCTAATCGACATACATTTCTTTGTATGAGAGGAAAACTAAATAACAAGTGAATATAATTGAATAGATTTAATAATATTTCACAATTTAATAAGTATTTGTAAATAAATCGTAATAAAATTTTTCACAACAATATGTTGCATATTTTTGCCTTATTAACGGTAACAATAACAACAAATAAATAACAAAAACAATAACAAGCAAAAATACGGTTAGTAAGTATCTTTTAAAATTAGTACATAAATTCTGTCAGTAAATTGAGATTTGTCTCTCTAACCCAACTGAACATGATCTGTCTCTAATATTAATTAAGTATGGTTTGGGGAGGAGTGTGATGCCTGACTGGATCCCTTCCATGTCTAAAGGTTTCCAGGGTGTGGCATTTCTCATACGACAGTGTTGTATCAAGTTTGTTGTAAATAAGAAAAGTTCCATTTCAGCTACATGTTTTCCAATGCAGTTTCTTGAACCTGAAAAAATATATATTGGCTAAATATTAAATAGTAAAGCATATTTGAAATGAATGTTATTGACTACTACATGTTGCATTCCAAAATTATCCTATAGCTGGTATTTTCTGTGAGCTAGGTGCTAATGTTTACAAAATTTATCAAAGTTTACCCTTTGAACAGTTTCCATCCGCCAAAATTTATGACTGCTAAAATTATAGAATACCTCTCATTAAAGAACAAATCAAGAAAGTTTACTACCTCAAAAATTACCCATTGTATAGCATGAAATATTGGATTGAGAATACCTGCTGATATGATTACAAAAGACAATGCATTGTTTGGCCCTTTACATAAAATATGGATTTTGTTTCTTGCATATTTTACGAAAGGATATAGGGTAAATGAACATGAGACCCTAACACATATGTTTACTGCAACTGCAATAATTTTAATGAGCTGTATGGCCATTTCGGAAATTAATTCCTCATCAGCAGCACTAGAACCCAAACAAAGGAAATCCATAATTTCAACAATGTTTAAAATGCAGAAAACCAAACGAAATCCGAATGATCAGTAATATCAAATCCTTCGGTTTTAAGTCTTGATGTCTTTCTAAGAAGGATTACAAAGTAAGCCACAACAGTGTCCTTATTTCTTCTGTTAAATAAATCCTAATCTCGAAATAAGCCAAGACGAAAAAAAGTATTCTACTCCAAATATTAGTCATTTTTGGAATAGTTTTTGGAATTATTAAGGCAGGTTCTCTGCCTTCTAGCTGTTGGGTAAAGCCATCTTGAAAAAAGTCTGTTTCAACCAGACTCTTACATTAAGGAGACTACTTTGTATGAAAAGAATCGGAATGATCCAGACTATCNTAATATTGCATAACTAAGGCCATAAAAAAATAATTTATTGGTTCACAGGCCCTCCCTCATCTAGTTTGAGGCTTGAAAAAAGCCCCTCATTGACCATATTTTTTGCCATTTCAATAAAATAAAAATAAAAAATCCCCTCCCTCACTTTTTGGTGGTTTTTACAATGTAAAAAGCTGCCTCATCTATTTTTTTGCAAATAAAAAGATTTAAAAAAATCACCTCCCTCCCTCATCATTTTAAATGAAAAATGGCCTGAGAGCCAATTAATTAATTTTGTATGGCCTATCGACTATGGTGAATAGAACTAAGATATCAAGAGTGGTGAAACAACAAAGAAGGATTAAACAAGCTTCCTAACTTGTCTTTGTCGACACATTTATTGATATTCATCTCATTAAGTTATCCTCTTTATTGTATAGATTTTCTAACATATAACTGAACTTTTAGATGCGGATTACTTTTTCATTTCAATGTTGTTTGCCTGACAAGGGCATTGACGAGATATCCTTCAGTGACAATAAATCCTTTATTTTTAACGTTAACAATATCACTTATAAAGTGACGAATATGAACATAATTCTGGTACAACCAGAGTTGTACAATTCTTGAATGATCAGAATTGTAATTGTACAATTCTGATTTTTTTCCAGAATCGATGAACCAAACAATTCTAATACACCAGAATTGTTGGTTTTTTTAAAATTTCGTTATAAATGGTTTATCTAGAATTGTACATTTTGAAAGAAAATTTAGGTATTTTAGAATTGCACAATTAACAAAGTTGTACAATTTGCATTTCTGATTTTACCAGAATCGAAATAATTAAAATTCTGTTCTACCAGGATTTTAATAGAGTAAAATTCTTGTCATTCCAGAATTATCAATTGTACAATTCTGGAAGACCAGAATTGTAAATTGAACAATTCTAGTTTTCAAGAACGCTTTGAACAATTATGGTTAAACTAGAATTGCAAATTTAATAATTGTGGTACAACCATAAATGAATGTTGGGCTATTATGGTACATTCTCTCTTAAAGACAGGTGTGATACAAGAAATTTAAGTCAAGTTTATACATATATTAACTGCACAGAGGTGCATGTCGACTTATATAAGACTCTTAATGGTGTCACATCTATACAATTTAAATGAAACTGAGTAGTCCATGGGCTTGAATAACACCCCCCCCCCCCCCCCCCCC